>JAJOZX010005623.1:0-2500 GCA_023014485.1 Bathynomus jamesi
CAGTAACATCCTTAGCGGATGACACAAAGATCAGTAGAAAAATAGGAAACCCAGAAGACATAGGATCTCTACAAACCGACATAAACAGAATCTACAAGTGGACGGAAGACAACAATATGAAGTTTAACACCGAGAAATTTCAGCTATTACGGTACGGAAAAAGAGAAGACCTAAAATCCATGGAATATTATACCCCAAATGGACAGGAAATTCAGAGAAATTCCAGAGCAAAAGATTTAGGGGTTGTAATGAGAAGATGATGCGAAATTTGAAACACAAATAAGATAGCAATAAACAGAGCAAAGAGAATAACGTGACAGATATTGACAACCTTTAAACGAAGGGATAGGAATGTAATGATTCCTCTACTGAAAACCTTGATCATACCCAAATTGGAATACTGCTCGGTCCTAACATCCCCATATAAAAAAGAAGACATTAGACAGCTGGAAGGGATCCAGAGAAGCTTCACAGCCAAGATCAATGGGTGCAAAGAACTAAGTTACTGGGAAAGGTTACGCGAACTAGACTATATTCACTGGAAAGGAGAAGAGAGAGATACACCATTATTTACACTTGGAAAATAATGGAGAAACTAGTCCCTAATCTTACTCTGAACCCTATAACTCCCCAAACAACGGTGGAAGGTAGAATCGGTATACTGTGTCGTATTCCCAAATTGAAGGCGAGACAGTGAACATCCTTAATCCTGAAAGAAAATAGTTTTGTAGTGAGAGGACCAAAACTGTTTAATCAGTTGCCCAAAGACCTAAGAAACACGAAGGGAGTTGCAGTGGGCATCTTCAAACGAAGATTAGACGCCTGGCTCAGAACAATCCCCGATGAGCCGGGCGTACCTGGCTATGTGAGGTGGAGAGCACAAGAATCCAACTCACTACTTCACCAGGCCAACTCGAGAGGAAGGGCGACAAGCTTGACCTTCGCGAAATGAGAAATCATCGCCCGAAACCTTTGTAAGGTTGTAAGGTAAGTGTATATATATATATATTATATATATATATATATATATATATATATATATATATATATATATATATATATATATATATATCTATATATATATATATAATTATTTCGCAAAAGTAACACTTGTATGATATTTATGATGAAAATAACCATGAAGGAAAATGAAAACATGAAATAGTGCTCAAAACGCTTTCGTCTAATGACATCATTAGGAACACTGACGATGTTTCTGAAAATGTCATAAGACAAAAAACGCTTCAGCATTATTTCGTGTTTTCATCTTCCTTCGTGGTTATTTTCATATATATATATATAATGCGCCTCGGTGGTGTATTGGTTAGCGTCGCTGACTACGAATCCATCGGCCCCGGGTTCGAGACCCGACGGCAGCCGCGCGCAGCAAAACCCAGCTTTTCATCCTTCCACACAATAAAGAAAGTGGTTGGTAGATAAATGGGTACCCTAAGTGGCCTAGTGGTTAAGAGGCTGGGCTGCTGATGGGGCGTGGTTCGGATTCCACGTTAAACTGTAGGTCTAAGGTGGAGTGAAAAGCTTGACCTTCGTCAGAATAAACAATTCGGGCGGAAGCTAACCAAAGGTTAATTAAACTATATATATATATATATATTATCTATTTTTAGCGTAATAAAAGGGTTTTATTTAAAGTAATTTAATTTCTTTTCACTTCCTATTGATCGTCAGTAACCATTCGTACGTCCTTTTCATACAGGCTAAGAGTCAGTTTGGGCTTTCTCGTGAAGTGAAATTTCATAGTGAAACACATACCACACATTCATATTCCTCTCTCTCTCTCTCTCTCTCTCATCTCTCTCTATATATATATATATATATATATATATATATATATACACATACGTATGGATGTATTTATATTGAGGTATCTGTAACAAAGTATGCCTTCTACAATTTTCTTTTATTCGGTTGCCATATTGTCTCTGAATTTAGGTCGGGTTTAGTTGGTTTAAATTTCGTACGCAGGAGAAATTCAATAAAATATTTCTCTACATTTCGAGTAAAATTTCTTCTAGTCTTTGTAAATGTAAAATAATAGTTAGGATAGGTTGCGGTAGGTTAGTTTAGCCTATGTAACACTAGGTTAGATTAGCAGTTAGGAATTCTTTGATTACTGAATTTACTTAACATATGTTACTGGGGATAAATTAGATCGAAGATTTATTGAAATAAATTTGTACCACTGTTCAAAGGTTTACCAAGATTGAGTATTTCAGTTCTTTTAATTGCATCTTCTCATAAGAACCTCCTCTCCTCACAGTCACGAAGACTACACGATCGTTAAAGTAGTTCAAATAATGAAGATATTAAACTACTAATCTGAGAACAATCGTAAGGTACAGAATTAAACACTGTACGAATCCTCACAATAGCTTAATGAGATGATGTAGGAAGCCATTTATCATATAGAATTATTATTGAGGATGATATATAAACTTAATTGGGTAGAGATAAATCCCATAAAAATCCACAATATTCA
>JAJOZX010005623.1:7500-315477 GCA_023014485.1 Bathynomus jamesi
TACAACAGATTCCACAAGCCCCACCTATTCCCATCACATGCCAGATTCAATCCTCCTTCTGGCGATTGCGTTTTCACCTTTCTCATCACTCCAACCATAAACAGATTGAACAGCTACGGAAACATCACACACCCTTGGCGGTCACCAACATTTATCTCAAACGAGTCATTCACTTCTTTATTTCCTCTCACACATGCACTACTTCCATCATAGAAACTCTTCACCGCATCCGCATTCATGAGTCTACTGTCAATTCCATATATATTCAAGACCTGCTACATTGCTTCGCTATTCATTCTATTATACGCTTTCTCAAGATCTATAAAAGCCGTGTATACCTTGCAGTCCCTTTCTCAATCACTTGTTTCACTGCAAACACTTGATCGACACAATCTTCCACCTCGGAGCCCTCCTTCCTCATCACACGCCAAGCATTCTGTGATACCACGAACTCTTTAAATTACTATTCTATCATACAGTTTCCCCACTACATTCAATAGACTTACACCTCTGTAATTCTTACATTCACTTCTTTCACCTTTTATTTTGTACAATAAAACAATTATTGCTTTCTTCCAATCTTCAGGCACATTCCCATTTGCCCATGCACGCTGACAATTACAGCCACTCCAACCCTCTCAATCCCCGATACTTAATCATTTTTCCATATATTCCATCCATTTTTCAGTTTGCGAACGGCCGCTTTCACTTCATCTGTGGTTTTGTTCTCAGGCATTCTGTCACGTGTCTCTCACACTGCCAAATCCTATCATATTTTTATTTGCACTCTTCTCATCAATTCCACCCATCAAATCCTCGCAATATTCCTTCCATCTCTTTGGTAGATCCAGATCCGCTGTGAGCATTCTTCCATTCTCATCCTTTACTCTCAAACTTTCTTTCTTAGGTTCATTCTCGCACTTCCGCACTTCATTCAGAACAACTTTCTATTCTCTACATAATTCTCATTCATCCTCCTTCCAAATTCATTGTTTACTCTGTTTTTTTCTCTGCGGCACGAGTCTCTTCATTAGTCCCTTTGCTAGTCTCTTCATTAGTCTCGTTACACTTCTCTCGCTCTCTCCACACACCCTCTTTCTTCTTTTACTTTCTCCTCTATCGCAATTACCTTACACACACAACATTCATTTCCTCCTTTTATCCTCAACTGCTGATGCACCATCGGCATCCCACCACGCTGTCGCCCTCTTCTTCGCACCTGTTTTTGCAACTCCACACACATTCCTTGCATTCCTAATCAGGCATTCCAAGTACACATTTCACATTTCATTCATATCCATCTATTCTACAACTTCTACACTCGTTCTGAAGCGATGATGAAAACATAGAGATAAAATCTATGGAAAGTGGAAAGATTATTTCATTTACAGAGTTAAAGAATTCAAATACAATCAGAGGAGCTGCAAATAGCCAAAACGGATTTCCTAAGTCGGCAGTTCTGATAGGTCCCTCACTTTTGAGTGAACGATGACAGCAGTATCTATTAACGTAGCGACTTCCCTCAAACAAACTCGAATCAAACATCTCCATAAATAATGTGTACAGAGTTTAAGAACAGTCGGTTCGGAGTTTCGACCTCACAAATTTGCCGAAATCTGGTCGAACACTGATATGTGGATAGGCAGACTTCACTAAAGTCGACTCGAACCTAACTTAATCTAACCCGCCCTTATTTAACCCAATTCAGCAAACCTAAAGTAGCCTAAAAAATCCAAAATCTATTTTGTTCCAATTCATTTAGTTCAGCGTTCCTCAATATGAGTGAGAGGGAGAAGAATAAAGAAGTTAGAAGAAAGAATGGATGTCAATTCTACGTGTGCTTCAAGTCAATAAGAAACAAATTCTTTCCCAAAAGAATATTTACTAATCTATACGTGAAAAAATAAAGATATTTAATGGAGAAAAATCTGTTATTAGAAGTGTATATTGAAATTCTAAATTCCTATATGGAAGTAAGGTCCATGTGTGGATCTATGAAGGAAATTGGGGAAACCAGTCAGTCATAATTCGAACGTTGTTGAGGGTGGTCGTGCTAACAAACGCGGTCCCACAGTTTCTCCCTTCACTGAGGAACTCAAAAATTTTGTGTAAGTACAAACATTACTGTATCTATTCAATAGATATTTAATATAAAGTATATAAACGTCAGATTACGAAGTAACCTCCTTCATTACTCGTCAAAAATGCCATTATAAGAAACAATGTAATTAACGGATATTATTTTCTCGCGGATCTTAAAATCGAAATCTTAATTTCATTCTTGTAATTATTTGAAAAGAAATTCGTTATTTGTTTTAGTTTTAGTAATTAGTTATCGCTATTTTGGTCCTTATTTTTATGAGGATATTTTGGATATGCCAATATAAGAGTCACGAAATTCTAACATTATAAATTCTTTATCGACCTCTTTTTTTAACATTATATTAGATATATATATATATATATATATATATATATATATATATATAGATATATATATATATATATATATATATATATATATATATATATATATATATATATATATATATAATTCTTTTTCTGAATTAAGTAACCTAGATGTACCGCAAATACACGCACACACGTGTGCACACAACTCATGTGTACCAGATCCTGACTTTGCGACCTTCTCATTACGTGGAAGATGTCCAACTCTGGACGAGATATGCCTACTAATTGAGCGCTCGAATTAAATGTGAACACTGATACCCCTCCCCATCAATATATATATACACATGTATATATTTTTTGGTGTGTATTATAATTTTAGTGTAGAAATTAGTATTAATAAGGATCCGGAATATGAATCTCAGTCGAGTGAACTGAAAAATAATTTATCTAAACCCCATAAACTTCTGGGCTTTTTAGACTTAATGCGTCCAAAGATTTTGGTTAATTAATGGTTTATTGCTACAGTCTGGGGTAAACGACTGAGTACGATGGAGTACAGTCATCTTGAAAAAGAATAATGAAAAGCTCCTTTTCCTGAAAATTGATCGATATTTTCCTTCTCAAAGATGCGAAAGTCTTACATTTTATTTGTTTGCTTTTGTGTATAAAATATTAAGATTTAATCAGGCAGCTTCACTCAGTCTTAGCCTGTTTCTGCTACATTTCACAATCGTCATGCGTATGTGTGACAGAAAGTTTTATAGTAATCGTATGATATTAACGTAAAGCGAATGACGCTGAATTTAATTTCTTATATGACGTGATTTCTGTACGGAACTCCATACCAACTAGCGTTAATTAGCAATTAGTTTTTATCAGATGGAGTATTTAAAGGCTGTGATTATTTCATTAACCCTTTAAGGACTGAAGGTATAAATTACTAACGTTTCAAATACAAGCATTCATAACTTAACCCTACAAAAAATTCAGGGCTTAAAGGGTTAAAGCATAGGAAATTAATATTTAATGTTGGTTACACGATGGTGACTGCTGTACGATGTTTTCAGCGCACCCTGATAAAAAAAATTGAGAAAAGGCGCTTCTTTGCCTATCTTTTCAATTTGCCACCTTAAATAATAAAAAAATAATTGAAATTTACAATATTTTAACTAATAATATTATTACATCTCAAGAATCGATGCAAAGCATTTAAGAAATAAAATCTTAGTATTTTATATACGCTATTTCTTGAATTAAACGAAAAGTAAATACAACATTTTTTTTGTAAGTCATCAAACTATGTAATGATAATAGATAAAACATAGCTATTAATACTTTGTTTATGAGATTAATTGAGTAACATAATCATACTCTAATTTTCCTTAAAGCATTTTCATCAGTCATTTCTTTCTCCGGACTTAGTAATAAGGTCTTTCAAAGTGAACTTCTACAATTTCCACGAAAGAAATTAGCAAAATAAGATATTAAAAAAAAATTTGGATTTTACCTTTATAAAACCTCTGAGTTATGCACATCACGCGACATTACGCAATAACAAATGTTAAGAAACACCATTTCAACGTACATTATAATAATTATATAAAATCTCTACAATATAAAATCGTCATTGATTTTATTCTCATAATCATTTGTGGGAACTCTATTAGTTTACTTACTAAAAAAAAGCTCATAAAATCGCAAGGAAAAAAACGAAATGATTATTTTACTTAACTAATCTGATAAACTAAGTTTATGGTTTATCTATTTAGATTAGGTGTTTTTTTACAATAGATAAAACACTAAAATTTTAATATTTTTTAATACGTTACAGTTTTACCAAAATTCTTAAGATTAAACATTAAACCAATTATTTTAAACAAAAATTATTGTTTGTTATTTAGGGTGGAAAACTGAGGAGAAATGGCGTAGAAACGCTTTTCCTATTTTCCTTTAAATCAGAAATGTATATACAGGGTGGCGCAAAAGTCATGCGCATACGGTAAATTACAGTAAAGCGCAAAAATCGCGTACCACAGGGTAAATTACAGTCAGTATTCGAACTGGTGGTCATTAGCCAGAAAATATGTTTTGATTCGCTGTACACGTGATATTTGAACACTTCTCAGCACGCTGACGCTGAACTTGGCACACGATTCCTTTTTTCCCTTTCAATGTATCTGGGATACTCAACGTAAACAGCCAACAAACAGCAATTAACAATTAACAAACATTATGTGTACACCAGACTGGAGAGTGTTTTCAAGTTAGTTGTTTCTGTTTCGAATTTACTCTATGGTGCGCCATTATATATATATATATATATATATATATATATATATATATATATATATATATATATCAGCCTCCAAATTACTTTCTCGAATACAAAACTAACTTTTAAGTATGAAATATAAAAATTTCCTTGAAACCAATATATTTTCCAGTATGACTACATCATAACAATATGACTCCAAAATTGCATTATAACTGGACGGAAAGTGCTAAAAATAAATTTTGGAAAATGAAAAACTTGGCGTCGTAATGAAGAGATTGACAAAAATGCCTTTCTTGCAAGGAAAAAATAATTAATGAAGTTACACATAAATTTATTTCAGTATTAAAAGAAAATGTAATTACGTGGATTTTTTTTTCCCTCACACGAGGTCAGTAATTAGTGTTGAATATGGTTGCTTTCATATATATATATATATATATATATATATATATATATATATACACACACCGGGCTTTTTTTGTGACGGTACGCGCCGGTACGGAGTACCGGCACCTTTTTTTCAGAGCGACGTTGACACACGTCCGCTCTAGTAAATTAACGTTCCCATCTCGACTGACTCATTTGGCGGGAACAACAAATTCACATGACAATTCGTTGGCTGACGAGAAGGGGCAGAGGGCGCAGGAAGAGGGCAGGGGTGGAAGAGGAATTTTACAATTCATCAAGATATGAGTCCCGGCACCTCTTTTTTTTTACAAAAAAAGCACTGTATATATATGTGTATATATATATATATATATATATAGAGAGAGAGAGAGAGAGAGAGAGAGAGAGAGAGAAAATTAAATGTGTAGAAACGACTTTGGTAATTAATTTTGTTAACTGTGGCCATTTATTATGTTATTACACTCTACTTAAGTGTTCACTTACACAATCCTTATTTATAGTTACTGGTTAGCTAAAAATTCTTATTATTCATGGTTTCATATGAAAAATGTTATAGGTGCTCGCATTAATTAAAGATTTAACTTGAAATTAAGTTGTTAGCAGGCTTCCTCTTTTCTAATAATTGAAGGGGAAGAAGGAAAAGTCTGCTACATGCCATTTCTGGGACATGGCATGTAGCAGACTTTCCCTTTTTGCCCTTCAATTTACAAACTGCCTCCCATACATTACTCTTATAAATTTATATTAACGTTGCTGTACTTGTTCTAATTGCAAACTTACCATAATATTTACACTATTTTGGAGGTTAATTCATGGTTAACACTGTTCGATTGAATAACTTTTATTAATAATAAAAGAAATACATTAATTTTACAATTTACAATGACATAAATAATTGTGAAGCTGGACTATTTATTTAATTTAATTTGGACCTTTAGCTTTAGGCTTTACTGGGCTCTTATTAAAAATAAAACATAGTTATTATTAATAATAAATAAATAAATAAATAAGTATTATTAATAGTTGAAGTATGTATTAATCTTAAATTATCATTCTCGATATGACAAAAGCAAGGTCATTATTGAAGGTATTATACCAATACCATACAAAGAAATCAATATTATACACGAGAGATGAGAACTGAACAATCACGATCTTTAATCCTAGATTACACACGAGAAATGAATAAACAATAGTAATGTACATTAATCCTAGATTTTTATTAGTATGCCATTATTAATCGGGATTCAACTTGGTTTTAAACGAATTTACATTCACAATATTTTTTATATCAGCAATTAAATCATTCCATAGTTTCAGTCCAATGAAAATGGATAGTTTTTGAGATGAAGACAATCTAAGTTTTATAATTAAACTATAATAATAATAATAATAATAATAATAATAATAATAATAATAATAATTAGAATAATAATAATAATTAGAATAATAATTAGAATTAGAATTAGTAAATTAGTGGAAATTATGAAGATTACCATACTTATATGAGCTTAATTAGTCGAAACTTTGAGATGGTGTTCACTTTGAAACTTGCATGAAATTTAAAGGGAATCCTGTTGGAGTCCTGAAACTCCTGTTGAGAAAGGCAAAGAAAAAGGTTTTATTAGGGAACTTTTTAGGCTTACTAATTTTAATAGAAATGCGGGATTGTTAAATATTTTTTCAGAAATTATTATTATTATTATTATTATTATTATTATTATTATTACAGTGAAAAGACCTTCCTAAATTTCAATATAGAAAATATATATCCCAAACTCCACATGTATAGATCAGAGAATCGGATAAACTACAATTTGAATTAAATATTAACGTAAAAATCCTGCCAAAAGGCCATGAATTGTTATTATCAGATTCGGTGAACTTAATTAATAAACTAAAAATTCTTTGCTTATAATGAAACTTGTTTGAATCATAAACCAACACCTGTACTCGTGCAACAGAATGATGCAGTTCATATACCTCTACCTCTCTCTTCCTCTGATGCCTCTCTCTTTTCTTTTCTACACGTGAGGTGCGTAAATATGGTGGGAATAAGAACTTTGGCAGTGATAATCAGTTCACTGTTTACCCCAAATTATTGTACAATAATAATGTATGAGCCGTAAACACCCTTCTTTGAGTAACATGAATATATCAATCTTTTTAAGATTAACCATAGACTACAAATATTTCAGAGTTCCTTTAACTCGTTCCGGAGTACATTTTACTTCTTTTGATAGATTGTATAGGAAACTGTCAAAAGTGAGTTAATATATATAGTTTGTATATGTATATGGAAATTAGTATAGCACAGTGTTATCGAATGTCTCCACCAGTGTATAAATAAAGCTGTACCAAAAATAACTCCGATTTAGAAAATTCTGTTCCAATCGATCATTTATGAGGTAATATGAACCAAAAGGTAAACTTTCCCACCGTCTCATGCTTCTCATCTTCCTTTCTTTACACAAAACTCAGCGGACATCGACTTATGAGGGACGAATTAAAGTCATACGCGTCTACGTAAACTTCTCTTATAACAAACACAGCAAAATTTTTTAATTTATTCTTAATTAATAAAAAATGTATGATATTATTAAAAATTTGTACAATCCATCGGAACAAACATTTATGACTGGTGATACATCCGAACAAACAAAGGTATTTACTGAAGGTTACTAAACTCTCATAAACATTTATAAACGTTTTTAAATGTTAAATGAACAACAGTTGTTTCGAAGGAACCAATATAGCAGTGGCGACTGGCGTATAGGAGCGATGGAGCGGTCGCTCCCCTTGTTTGAAACGATAAATATTAATTTAACAGATAAAAAATATATTAATTTTAAGATATTAAAATAAATATTCTTGAAATATATTTTAAAAATTCATGTGGCATATCATGATTCATGAGGCATTTTGAGTAAGCCTTCATACAGTCATAATATTCTAAACTTATAGCATAGCTTCAAACAGCGTACTGCTGTTTGAATACAAAATAATATTGCAGCCGAATGGAGCGATAGATTTTTCGCTCAAGTAAATATAAATTATATTTTACTGTTGTAATGATAATATAAGTACAATCGCGAATTTTTTTATAATAACAACTTTATTTTTATTAATAGTTACTTCAGTAATAATGATATAAGCCATTTATATGATTTTATTGAAATTATTACTTATTGTAATTAACTAGAATTGTACGTCTGGCATAGCCGCATATGTTAATACAAGTACTCTTGTGAGCGGCAGTTGGATTCGCGCTAGCCTATTGTGAGTCCGTGTTGTCGTACAATTTTATGAAATCGCACCCCCATACATATATACCACGAGTCGCCACTGCAATATAGTCAAAAGTATAAAAAAACGACGAACCCATGGTTGCTTTGTGGCTTATCAAAGCCTACTGATCAGAAACACACAGGTTATTTAAGAACATGTTAAGAAGGACATTTATAGGATATTACACGATATATGAGGGGTCCCGCGTCTTACGGTATCTAAGCGCCAAAATTAAAATTCGCCAGAAATCGCCTCCAAAGTTCAGCAATATTCTCGCAATAATATCTATGTTATTAATTGAGCTAGAATGTTCATTTTTGGCTAAATTAGAGTTCTAAGTATGCTAATGAAGATGTTGATGAGTTTTTGGAATAGATTTTCATATTTTATATTTTATATATATTTTTTTTATTTTTTTATTTTCTTATTATGCCGAATTTGGGTGAACTTTGGGCTGGCGATAGAGGTGAAAAAAGTAGTTCGCTTCATAAGGTTTTCAACCATACTTTTAGTGTCGTAAGGTCATTATAACCCAAACCACGCGATAGAGGAAGGGCGAAAATAGTGATATCCATAAAAAACACGTTTTCGCCTGTGGTGGCGCTTAGGTATCTTAAGACGCGCGACCCCTCATATGCCAAAACAAACCTGATAAATTACTCCAAAAGTGTACTTGCTGTTCAGATGGAATTATTAGTTAACAAATTGTAGCCTAAAGGAACGTAGGAATTTATTAACAAAATCAATCAAACGGAATGCATTAAAGAAATTTTGTATACATGGTTCTTGCTTCCCTGACCAAAAAAAGACTGACGAAGTAAATAAATATTCTTCCTTTGTAGAGAATCTGTGTAGCGGAAGACATCCCCTCTGTCCAACTCCTTTAAAGGGAAGAAACTTTCCCGAAATTTGTCCTTCCTTGCCGTGATTTTATTTCCGGGCCATTTGCTGCTTATATAATTACTTTTTTCAGACCGGAACTTATCTCAATGTTCTAAAATAGCTCCGCTTCCCTTACATTTAGAAGTACTGATTTGGAGATTCTCAAAATATCTTTAGTGTGAATTTTTTCCGACTGTGAACAAACCTCTAAAAAGACCATTTATTATAGTCATTTTATAAATTTCCTCAAGGAGAAAAAGACACTTTCCTTTATCAGTTCGGTTATGACCCAGTTAGAATGATGACATTTATAGAACGTCTCCGAAAAAAAAGAAAAATCCGAAGGTCCACTATATCAAAATATACACCTTTTACTAAAAATATATTGAAAAAACTTATAATGGCATCATATCTTTAACTTAAACATAACAGGCAACTCATAATCTTTAAAAGAAGACACGATACGTTGCATAACAACGTATGTACCTACATATAAAGGTCGATTAATGGCATCGATTATCGTCCCATTTTGTATAATAGGCTGCGATAAGTACCGTAATGTAATTAATTAATATCTAATTAATGCGGATGACAATCAAACTTCATATTTGATAGCAACCTGTCCACTCTCGATAGAAGTACAAACGAAAGGTTCGAGCGTATTTGTAATTGATTAAAATGACATAAAGTTGCTTCAGATTAAATAACCTTCAAAGGTTTAAAAAACACATGATTCGTGAGGTCTTTATTTGGTTAATTTAACGCCTGAAGTAATTCTGACATTTCTTTTATGCAAAACGCTTAAAGGCATACATGTAGCCATGATGCATTGATTCGTATTTCCCAAAATTGTTCTGTTAAAGAGATACAGAATCACAGGCTAACAAAGACCCCAAGATCCATTCTAGAAAGAAATAGAGAAAGAAAGGAAAAAGCAAATGAAAATAACCAATCCTGGAAACTGACACCATGCTTACTCGTATAAATGTGTAAAGCTTTCACGCAGGAAAAGAAATAATATAGCAAAGTGTAGAACAGACAAGACTCTCCCTCTTCTGCCAACCACTGCTGACAGAAAATTGTTGTGGAAGAAAATTTATAGGAAGACAGGAAAGAGTATGATGAGAAAAATAGCTTCAGAGTTCATTCACACCATGCGTACATTTAATAAATGCAAAACTTCACTTTTACGTGGAGGTCGAAATGTGACAATAAAACCCACACTAATAGACGGAGTTTATTTCCACTTTAAACTCCGTCTATTAGTGTGGGTTTTATTGTTACAAATGCGTACAGTTATCTCGTGTAACTAATTATGCATTAGAGGACAGTGGAAAATAAAGGATAGCATGAAACACCAGACGACTCAATCCAAGCTACACCATGCATTTTTTTTAAAGGAAATTTTTTTATTTACTTATCATCATTTTATCGCTGCGTCATTTTTTCGATGAATGCCAAGGCCATCGTGATGAGAACTTAATTTTAAAATTGATTATTTATACTGCCATCTTTCGCACTGGAATTACTTAGATAATGGAGCACTAATCCAGAGGCACCTCCAGCCGATCAACACACCCCAGTTTAAGAATTCCCACGAAAGTGTACATCATGTATGTGATTTTTCCCCTTTTTCAAAGAAAATATTTATCATAACGTAATTTATATCGCGTCCTTCGCATAGGAATTACTTAGATAAGGAAGCACTACTCCACAGGCACTTCCAGCTGGCCAGCACCCCCAATTTACAAATTCCTCGACAGTGTACATATGTGTATTTTTATTTTTTTTTTTAAATTGGATTACACACCACTTAAAACTAAAGTTCTACTCTAGATAAGTAGCTTCTCTGAAGTTGAATATGTCCGTTTGGAGATTTTGGCTCCCGTGAGTCCCCATCAAGCTTTCCATCATCTGAGAACTCCCAGTGCTCTGAAACCAGACCAGAGCAGCGCTTCCTACTACATTTATTGGAAAAGGGAACATCACTACTTCTACATAAAACTATGAAAACTCCTCTATCTAGCTAGTTAAATATACCGCGATTTCACTGAAAAATACTAACAATCCTACACTGTTTACTGAAGTAGAATCCCTGAAATTGAAAACGTCTGTTCAGAGGTTTTGACTGAAGACTCACTACCGAGAATTCCCATCAATTAAAAACAAGTCGATAGAAATGAAAAAAAGCTATCATTTGAGAACACCTACTGCTCTGATACCGGACCTGACCAGCGCCTCCTGCTTCAATTACGAACAAAAGGGAACATCACCATCCCTAACTCTACCCCAACCAACTCCGTTTATGACCCTCCACTGCAGGTGTATTGGAGGTTTTGACTCCCGAGCGTTCTCACATTGACAACACCCAGTGCTCTGTAACCAGACCAGACCAGACCCTCCTACTACATTTGCATTTAAAAGGATATCACTACTTCCATCTCAATATATAGACACTATATACCTAAAGAGTAACCATCCTTCAAACTTAATTAGCTATTTGGAGGTTTAACTCCCGAGAATTCCCATCAGACTTCCCGTCTCTACCAAGAGCTATCATCTGAGAACTTCCAGTGCTCTGAAACTAGACCCGATCAGCGCCTTCTATCTATCTATCTATATAATATATATATATATATATATATATATATATATATATATATATATGCTGCAAACCCACAAGGAAAAAGAAAAACGATTCCAAGGCCTTTCGTGTTTAATTGTGAAATTCATCCCATATATATATATATATGAACTAAATCCTATATTTCAAATTGCATAAAATGCATATTACTAAGGTCCCTATCATACCTATTGTATTTTACTCAATATAACACGCTGGGGGAAATACGAGTCAATACATTATAGGTACACGTTATGCTTAAAGCGTTTTGCATAAAATACTATTACAATTATTTAGAGCATTAAATTAACTAAAAGGGAATTCACAGATCATATGTTTAAGCCTTTGATGGTTATCTAAACTATTGATGGTACGGGGACGCTCAGACTGTATTCGCTCACACACTATAAAATATTTTTAAAATGTCCCATGAATGTGCAGTAATTCTTCAATTATTTTAATATAATTTTAATATAAAAACTGGTAATTATATCTAGCTGTTATTATTATTATTATTATTATTCTTATTATTATTATTATTATTATTATTATTATTATTATTAAATTCATAGGTACAGTTGTACAAAAATGTTCACCGAAATTTTTTTTTTTAAGAACCCTCAAAATTTATTAATATATTTTCGAAATTTATTAATATATTTTTGACTCCATTTTTGGCGAATATTTTTTTCGAAAATGTATCTTGATCTTGCGTCAGTAACGCAAAATGTTGTTATATAATTGAATTACGAAATTATGACGGTTGTTCGAAAAGTTTCAGGACTGAGCCCACCAAACGACAAGTGCTGCGCGTAGGAAGCTCCGCCCATACTTGGTGATAGACAAGACCTCTGTGCATATTTGAACATGTTTGGATCTGTCTCACTGCGTCAGTCTCGTAAACCATTCATATTTGAGGCATAGGATCCATATTTCAAAAGCCAAACTTTACACTTGAAATATCAGAAGGAGAAACTTCTTTCATACGGAGGCGTTGATGCTTGGAATAACTTAGAATCAAACTTAACAGCAACGCTCTTGTTACATTCTATTTTCTTTATCTCTCTTTTTCTTCTTCTTCAAAGTTTGTAAGAAAATCAATTAATATTTATGTAGTCAATTTCTCTCTTGTGTTCATTTAGAAGGCAGAAATTTGTTAGTTATACGGGCTATTTTTCTTCTTATCTGTAGAAGTTAATTCTTCATGGTTAAATTAACTATATTGAGATACCTGTCATGGCATTCTCTCTGTAGGTTGTATATGATAAAGGAAACATACTTTCTCCTGAAAAATAACTCGTATTATCTCAGATTTAACAGGTAATAAGATGTAGTATTTATAACTTGTACTTTATAACTGGTATTTATATTTTGAATAGTAAGGAATTATTATTATTATTATATTATTTATTTATTATTATTATTATTATTATCCTCAAACTTCAGTTTCAGTGCATGTAAATACAAAAATTTGAAAGGCGTCGGGAAACACTATGTGGTGCTTTTAATGAATTTCGCCCAATTATGAACAAAAATATTTATTGTTAGAATGAATAACCCTTAATTGAACTGTCAGTTTAAAAGCATTTATTATTAATAAAAAATAAATGCTTTAAAGCTTCGTTCAGAAATGCTTCGTTCAGTAAAAAGGGAAGTATATACTCACTATAGAACCCAATTTAACTCACTAATGCTCGAAGTAAAAGCTGAATGACTTTGATGTAGATGGAATACTAGAAGCGAATACTAGCTAATTACTATAGAAATGTAAATTCAGAGAATATAAAGGTAACCCAAAACGTTAATAATTGAACCTCATTAAGAAAGTGATTAATAAAAACCCGAAAATTAATAATCATATAATAACAAACTCATTAGAGAATACACTAGTATTATAAACACTTTTAACGAATATTTCGACGAACAGGAGCCTAATCTCGCTTCTAGTACGAATATTCCATCTACATCAAGGTCATTCAATACACACTTAGAGCCTTCCCTCTCTCAATCCCTCTCTTCCTGCCCCCTGTGATTCAATGATAGTCATAAAACGGATGAAAAATAAAAAAAATGTGCTTTAGATAAAATTCCAAAAATAATTTATAAGATTGAACTTAATAATTGTAATCAATAAATTCTATTAAATGTAGCATATACTGTAATTAATATAAAAATACACAAAAACTTCACGTTATATCAGAAGAACCTTACAGCAATCTGAAAGACGAAAAGCATCAATAGCTATTCTACTTGGTTTAGTTGCGTAAAGTCTTCTACACATGTGTTGATTTATGACATACCTTTAAAAAGGTTAAACATTACAGCTTTACAGGATTACCTTGAGTTGGTTTCTACTCATACTTGGATAACAGAACACAAATCTCTAACAAATTTTTCATACTTCACAAAACCTATATTCCACGGAGTGCCTCAAGGGAGTATCTTGGTACCGATGCTTTTCCTCATTTACACAAACAATTTCTACCGATCATTATCCAACTTGTTGTCTTATCAGTACGCAGATGACACAACAATCATTACTTCAAACCAGGTCTTATTACTACCCCAAGCAACTACCAACAATGAATTCCAAACAATATATGAACGGTTTAATATCTTTAAATATAAATAAAATAGCTTATATACACAAAGAAGGAAACGATGATCCTTTTAAACCTAAATATAAATTCGGTCTCTCTATAAACGTGCAATCGGTCAAGCTTCTGGGAATTACCTTTGAAATAAACCTGTCATTCAAAGAACACACTGAAGTCTTTACATAAATTAACTAAAGTTACATACACCATAACAAAGGTAGGTGCAACTCCCTAAAGAAGTTCTAAAGATCTATATGCTACATTATATATGGTGTAATCACACGTACAGTAAAACATTAGCGCTTAAGAAGGTGCATGAAAATATTTAATTCAGCTATTGGTGGTTAAGCAAAAAAGAACTTATGTTAGGCTAAAGTTACTACAGAGGTTAACCTACTGAGGAAGGCACTGGGAAACTACCCCAGTTATTTCTTCCCACATATTTAACAAACCAGCTGAAAAGCAAATTAATGTTTACATTTTACCTACGCAGTTGTATCGCACCATTCTTATATAATAAATATAATAAAGTTTTCATATACACACACACACACACACAGGGTGGCCCCAAAAGTCAGGACACAGGGGAAATAATCTGTTTCACGCATTATGTTGGTTTCATAATAAATGCTCAAACTGAGACCCACTAATCTCGATACACTTCTCAATTCGTCTTCTGAGTGAAATCTTCACATATCTTACAGCAATCTGAAAGACGAAAAGCATCAATAGCTATTCTACTTGGTTTAGTTGCGTAAAGTCTTCTACACATGTGTTGATTTATGACATACCTTTAAAAAGGTTAAACATTACAGCTTTACAGGATTACCTTGAGTTGGTTTCTACTCATACTTGGATAACAGAACACAAATCTCTAACAAATTTTTCATACTTCACAAAACCTATATTCCACGGAGTGCCTCAAGGGAGT
Organism: Bathynomus jamesi; assembly: GCA_023014485.1. Classification (NCBI taxonomy): domain Eukaryota; kingdom Metazoa; phylum Arthropoda; class Malacostraca; order Isopoda; family Cirolanidae; genus Bathynomus; species Bathynomus jamesi. The sequence goes on from JAJOZX010005623.1 coordinate 22,917, forward strand.
ATCTTGGTACCGATGCTTTTCCTCATTTACAAAACAATTTCTACCGATCATTATCCAACTTGTTGTCTTATCAGTACGCAGATGACACAACAATCATTACTTCAAACCAGGTCTTATTACTACCCCAAGCAACTACCAACAATGAATTCCAAACAATATATGAACGGTTTAATATCTTTAAATATAAATAAAATAGCTTATATACACAAAGAAGGAAACGATGATCCTTTTAAACCTAAATATAAATTCGGTCTCTCTATAAACGTGCAATCGGTCAAGCTTCTGGGAATTACCTTTGAAATAAACCTGTCATTCAAAGAACACACTGAAGTCTTTACAGTAAATTAACTAAAGTTACATACACCATAACAAAGGTAGGTGCAACTCCCTAAAGAAGTTCTAAAGATCTATATGCTACATTATATATGGTGTAATCACACGTACAGTAAAACATTAGCGCTTAAGAAGGTGCATGAAAATATTTAATTCAGCTATTGGTGGTTAAGCAAAAAAGAACTTATGTTAAGCTAAAGTTACTACAGAGGTTAACCTACTGAGGAAGGCACTGGGAAACTACCCCAGTTATTTCTTCCCACATATTAACAAACCAGCTGAAAAGCAAATTAATGTTTACATTTTACCTACGCAGTTGTATCGCACCATTCTTATATAATAAATATATAAAGTTTTCATATACACACACACACACACACAGGGTGGCCCCAAAAGTCAGGACACAGGGGAAAAATCTGTTTCACGCATTATGTTGGTTTCATAATAAATGCTCAAACTGAGACCCACTAATCTCGATACACTTCTCAATTCGTCTTCTGAGTGAAATCTTCACATATCTCAACATAACATGAGAAATCTTGACACATTCAGCTGTTATTCGAGTCTTCAGTTCTTGAGGACGATCACTGTAAACGACTGATTTCAAATGAGCCCACAAAAAGAAATCAAGAGGCGTTAGGTCTGGTGACGTAGGAGGCCCAAATTCATTCAGGCAATGACGAACTCTGAGTGCAAAGTGTGGTGAAGCGTCGTCTTGTTCAAAGAAGAGCTTCCTTCGTTGATTCAGCGACTGTTTGAGGCAGTGATGTAGTCGAGACCACCATGGCTGAGACCGAAACCATATGCAATTTATACACGTATTCAGGATTGTATAATGCCTAATTCCTAAGCTCTGCATTTTACAGTCAGGAATAAAGATTCTAAAGAGGTTATCGAGTGACAATTGCAAAATTTACTCATAATTTATTCACAAATTCATAGTTTGTGACATTTTTAAGCAGTTAACTGCCTATTTAAAACAAGATAAGTGTTCGTTGCATTTGAGGAACATCAACATACTCAGCAGTGATGTAGTTGAGACCATCATGGTCGAGACCGAGACGGAGACCAGAAAAAAAGGTCTCGAAACCGGTCTCGAGTCCTACATCACTGGGTCCTCCATGAAAACAGACCATATTAAGATATCACCTAACACCATAACACCATACCATAACACGTGAAGCATTTGAGGGAGTGAGGGTTTTCATTTAACCAGTAACGAGCGTTATGGCGTTTAACATGCCCATTAAGATAAAACATTGCCTCATCAGTGTCTCACCTGGAACAGAGAAAACAAACAGTATTAATATAAATTAATTTCCCCCATACGTCCTGACTTTTATGCCACCCTATATATATATATATATATATATATATATATATATATATATATATATATATATATATACACAGTATATATTTTTTTTTTCAGTACTGATTAAAATAATTATTACAAAAACAATACCATTTATATATTTATTAATTCACACATAATACTTAAAGTGGAGCTTGGGGGCTTAGTAAAAAAAAAAGAAAAACATTATTTTACTCACTCATAATCATATGGCTCAAAATTTCTGACTAACCAGCATTAAAAACTTCACAATGAGCTTTCGACATATATATATATATATATGTCATACACATCCATATAAGGACGCCGACGAACTTCCCTCCGCAACTGTACGTGCGCCTTTCTTCTTTCCTAATTTTCTTTACGTAGGAAGGAGGGGGCAAGGGCGAGTGCCATCAAAAATGCTTTCCCCCCCCCCCCATGTGTATAAGAAAGAGAGAGCCAAAATCAAAGTACCTGACGCCCACAATGCCATTTTATTTATTTATTTTTTTTAATAAATTTTGAAAAGATTGTATAGTGTGTAAAATGTATGTATGTATGTGCAGTGAAGAATAAAGGGAGACGTGTTTTTATGAGAGCATGCTGGACTGCTTACAGGGTAGATGAGACGGAAAAAGATCAACTAAAGAGGACAATGACAGGAGAAACGGGAGTTCCAGCACTTTCTGTCTCCTGCCTAACATCTCTCCTCACCCCGGAATACTTCCCTGATCGATTGGTATCAACAATCTCCTCCTTATAACAGTGGTATACATAGTGGTACTTAGAAAAACATGGTGGCAAAAAGCGATAAGTTAACTGCGCAACTAGCTATTTATGTGTCGCTGGACCCAACTTCTAGAACAGGGCTTCTTAACCTTTTCATGCACCTTAACTTTTCATGCACATTAAACATTCATTGCTACGTTTGATAAAATAAATTGCTCCAGAGCAAAGTTTTAGGTGATGGTGGAGAGCACTGTACACAACTTAAAGAGCACTTTGGTGCTCGCGAGCACCAGGTTAAGAATCCCTGTAATCTAGAACAACTTCGATAAAGATACGAAATAAAATCTAACGCTAAAAAGTTTTCAGAAAAACCTGAAAGACAAACTCATCAAATCACTCAATCCGTAAGTTGCCTCTCCTTATTGAGTTCTTTTCCCACCTTTTACCCCGTTCCCTTCTCTTTACACACCAGTTATAAAATGAAAAGCAATTATTATTATATATATATAATATATATCAGGTGTTCTAAAATTACTTGGTAACTTTTATATTGCGCCCATATAAAAGTTTACTAAGTAATTTTAGAACACTCTGTGTATATATATATATATAATATAATATATATATATATATATATATATACAGGGTGTCCCATAAGTCCGGCATCATAGGAAAAATAATAAAAAAGGCAAAACAAAAGCTTTTATTACAGAACGTGCTCAATATGTCCACCATTGTTTTCAATACACAAATTCAGACGTGATACCCAGTCAGCAAGCACACGGTGAATGATGTCAGGAGTAATGGTGTTACATGCCCCAATAATGCGCTGCCGCAAATGTTCAACACTCCTAGTTTTCTCTGTGTATACCAGCGCTTTCAAGTGGCCCCAGAGATAAATATCTAGTGGCGTGAGATCCGGGCTTCTAGCTGGCCATTCTACAGGCCCTCGACGTCCTATCCAATGACCAGGGAATTGTTGGTACAGGTATTCCCTTACTTGGGTGCTGTAATGTGCAGGAGCGCCGTCTTGCTGGAACCATGTTGGGAAATTTCCTTCTTCGTTCAAGACACTGGGAAATGCTTCTTCCTTGAGCATACATAGGTAGGTGCCTCCAGTGACATGTTCATCGAAAAAGAGGGGGCCTATGATGCGATCCTTCCAAATGCCACACCATACCATCACCCGAGATGCACCTTGTTCCTTTGAAGAGGTATACCAGTGAGGGTTGTTTTGAGACCAGTAGCGGGTGTTCTGTCGATTTACCTCACCATTTCCATAAAAAACAGCCTCGTCACTGAACAGAATGGTGGACGGGAAATTGGCATCCCGAGCATAAATTATGGTTTGTAAATAGAAAAATATGAATTTCTCCTATGATGCCGGACATATGGGACACCCTGTATCTATATATATATGTGACATTCGCAGTTGCATCCGCACCCACATCCGCACTTTGCAAAGCGGATGTTTGCGGATGTTATAACATTATAACATTTCCGTATATGCAGTATACACCTAATTCCCAAACGTCTGTATGATGACACTGACTGATTTAGCGTTTTGAAAACTTCAAGAAAAGGAAATGTTGTTGAAGGGCAGCAATTAGGAGTTGGGTCTTCGTCTCGCATCCTGAGAACACACTATAATAAGCAGTGTGGCTAAAACTCACAAATACTATATTGAAAGAGTATACCGTAACATCACTATTATTGGTAAGTACAAATGTAGTGTACAATGTATATTATACATTGTATATAGCATGATTGCTTAGTTATATGGCTTTTTTTGTGTGACTTGATCAATGTTGTAGTTCCTTGTAAAATGATCAAATGTTTTTACGTTATAAAAACCTAAAACATGTTAATAATGGAGGGAATCGAAGATCTATACTATTTTTATAAACATCCGCATCCGCGGATGTGTAAAATCTGACATCCGTTACATCACTAATATATACCAGCCTGTGTATCATCTCCATGGCTCATGTTAATTTCCGTATTACATAGGTGGTTGTAGTCAGAAATATTTGCTGAGCAACAAGGGCATTGTAAATCAACTTTAGCGAATTGAATTAAGCTGTTTGTTGTGAAAGAATAATATTATCTGCAATGACTACGAAACTTTTTTATATGGCTTGGACATCACCTGGCGAGGAAGGGCCCATTCTTTGGTTCATGCTGATGATCGATGGTTAGCTTTTGGTTTGTATTTGATTGAATCACTAATAAATTTTCGATTTCCTGACTAATTATAGAATGTGTTTATAATCGAATTCCGAGGCTAATTTGCTCGTATTATTTATATCATCATAAAAATAGGTTTTCATAAAAATACAAAACATATAATTTGTAATTTATGTTCCTGGAAACATTTCATCTTTGTGAAAAGTTAAATTAATTTGCTGGCATCGGTTTTTTGTCATACAAAGAACTATCAAGACTGTGGTCCTAACCTTCCCGTGGATGGTTGCGTGAATACATTAACAAAAGCGACAATTACTATTATTATTATTTTTATTATTATTATTATTATTATTATTAGTAATAATAATCACCAATAATTAAATTCTTATTTTATGTTCACACGCATTAAAAATTTTTAATTAAAAACTTCTTCATAAGTTCTTTAGTAGATTTTTAAGCCCCATCGTCGTTCATAAAGGATGGCTGAAAAGGGTTTCCTTTTAAAAGGTTCTTTTATGTAATTAAAAGGACGTTCATTATTTATTTACTTGAAAATGAAGTTCAGAATTTAAATGAGTTGCCATTTTATAATTATGTTCATTAATTAAGTAGTTCTTAATCAGTAATAAAAGCGACCTTTTCTTATTTCTGCAAAAATAAATAAGAAAGGTCTATTTAAGTTTTGCAACTGCCGTTTCCAAGGAAGACATGTTGAATGTGTGATATGATTCAGGGACATAAATAGAGGACGAGTTTAAAAGTCATGCCTCAAAGGTGTTTATTTTAAAGTTATTTTTGGGGCAGGACTTTGGACTCATCCTGTATATAGGGTTGTTATAAAAGTCATAGAAGGGTTTTAAAATTTGATAAATTTTCCTTACTTTAGGAACTCAGTATCAGCCATTTGTTTACATTTTACGTTGTCTTTCTAACTTCCTTTAATATTTTAGCATTCTCGCTAAACCATTTTCACTACAAGTCTATTAAATATTACAAATGTTTCGACCCAACTTCAATGGTCATCTTCCAAGCATTAAGTTATGCGAGAATTTGGCTTTACTTATATCATTATTTGAGATAGAACAAAAGAGTAAATGGCATTATAAAGCTTAGTTACCAAATACCCTCTTTTTTTTCAAACACTTTACACTTGAACATTTCCTCCGATCTTCCGTCTTGGGCGATACAACGTTCGATCCTATATTGTTGCAAAGACTGAAACACATTTTTGAATTGTTGTTGCTCTGATTTGGTAAATACAACATAGTAGTAACATAATGATCTTGGGAATCCTTACTTTTTGGTCACCTTTTCTTCTCGTTTATTCTTTTTTCCTTCTCTTATTTTTCCAACAATTTTTAGTTTTATTTTGTGCTTAGGTCTCTCCATCTTTGTACTCCCACATTTTTTTTTATAATATTACAGATTATTACTGTTCAAAAGGTCTAGATTTTACCCATTTCTAACCTATTACTTTAGCTAAGCTAGCTAAGCTAACCTAACCTAACCTAACCTAACCTCTCCCAGCACAAACTAACTTATTCTCGTTTAACCCAATCCAATTGATTTTTCACTTTACATCATTTTCCAACCAAGTTTCTAACAATGTAACTTCATTCTTCACCAAGTTTTGTTTTGAAACTTTAAAGTTCACTACTCAGTGGACAAGTTGTTTATGTTGGGTAAGCTTAAGTTAGAGTTAAGTGAAATAAGTCAGCTTAAGCTGAGAGAAGTTAGATTAATTTAGGTTAGAGATAGGTACTGAAAATGAAGTGAAAATGAAAATGAAAATGTTTATTGGCAAACTAATAGTGCATATGACAAATGGTAATAACAGTAATAGATGAATAGGTAAGGTTGGGTTAGGTTCGGTGAATTTAAGTTAAGTTGGGTTAGGTAAAATAAAGTTAGGAAAGAGATGGGCAAAATCTAGTCTTCTAGAACTGTAATAATCTACAACATCGTAAAAACAATATCTGAAGTAGCAAGATGAGAAGTTGTATAGAGGAGAAAATACTTAAATTAAAGAAGCTTTGAACAGAGAGAACGTATGGGGTTGACAAAACTATCACTAGATGTCGCTTATCTTTAAAAGTTAGGAAAAAACTGATACCAGATGTTGCTCGCAGTAAAAAAGAATGATAACAAAATCTGATATCAGATGTCGTTGAATGTTAAAGCATTTTAAAATAAATGAACTTGATAAATAAATAAAAGAGGCTAAGTAACAGGGATGTTTTCCAAATGGACGACCCCACGGGATTTAGCTGAAAATTTGGATACTAATAAATTTTTATATTCTAATAACGAAAATGACATTATTTTCCTGGAGAAATATGTGCAACATACGAAAAAAATTGCATTTATATGCACACTAGTTTGCATGGCGCATGACTGTTATCTAGTTTACACAGATCATGACACCCGGATACGAGGTTGCTGTGTGGCCCCCGGTTAATTGAATGCCCGATTAGGTCAACTGTACGCCCTTGACGATTGGTTAGGTTAAGTAGTGATATTTTCATTAAAACTAACGAAAATATCATGACTTAACCTAACAATCGTCAAGAGCGTACAGTTGACGTAACCTGGCATTCAATTGACCGGGGGTAACTCGCAAGTAGATAGATCACAGCACTGCATTATCATATGCTCACACTACAACAATAATATTCAGACTAGACTAGGTCTAAGCAGGCAACAAATAAACATTAATAACAACAACAAAAATTACTCTTTATGCGAGTTCGTATGGAGAAAAAGGTATGCAAATGAAGATTTATTTATTAAAATATTATTAAATATTGCAAATTTTAATAAATAAAGGATATTATCTGCGTTTTATTTTGTAAAACCCACTACATAACATCACATAATTTAGATAACGGTCACGCGCCATGCAAACTAGTGCGCATATAAATACAATTTTTTTCGTATGTTGCGCATATTTCTCCAGGAAAATAATGTCATTTCTGTTATTAGAATATAAAAATTTATTAGTATACAAATTTTCAGCTAAATCCCGTGGGGTCATCCATTTGGAAAACTTTCAGTAACAGAAAAAGTGTCTTTATATAAGTATGTTAGGTATCTAGAAACATCATTTCATGAAGAAAGATGACGAGATGAGAATGCTCGTTTGTATGTTTTCCAGTGGTGACGTCATTTGATCGAATAACATTTAATTTATAATTAACTTCAGATTTAGCTATATTGCCTGTTGCTTCAGTAATATAAATATAAACACAGAGACAATATCCCACCTTGCCTCATCCCACTATGCAGTTGTCGAATCGCAGACATCCCAGTGCCAAATTGTATTTTCTTACAAACTGATTCTTGTAAAGGTATTCAGTCAGTAGTGACATAATAAACAGAAACGCCAAAATTATAAAGTATATTTCCTGAAGTATTATGAAAAACTTTGTCATATGCTTTGAAAATGTACGAGAAACAAGCATAGACGTAAAAGCCATTGTTAATATAAAAATAAACGGTTTCTTTAAGAATATAAGCTGCAGTTAATGTTAAACAGCCGTGCAAGTCTGAATCCATGCTGTTTCAAATTAATAGCCACATACGGTTTTAATATTCTCGTTAAGTCAATTTCCAAAAATGTTTAAGAGAATCGATGAACTCATAATAGGCCTATAATCGATAGATTCGGGTAGCGGAACAAAGTCGATCTATACAGTGTCGACACGCATAATGTCGATACTTAAAAGTTAGTTTAATTTAATTCAGGTTAGGTTAATCGGATTAGGTTAGGTTATGCCCGGTTAGGTTAGGTCTGTTTAGGTGATGTTAATGCAATCTTGAAGCAATTGTTGGTTAGAGTCTATAGTCCGAATTATATTATGTAAAGATTTTTTTCCTAAAATTTAAGTTCCATTACTGTTTATAAACAATAAATTTATGATGCTAATATCATCATAGTTTCCACTTTCATACATTTTATTAGCAAAAATTTTCTCCACTTTTATTATCATAAACCCGCTCCTCCACCAAGCCAGACCTAGAAGCGGGGCCACCAGCTTGACCTTCGTGTGAAGAGAGACCAACGCACGGAACAGCAACGAGGTTAAACTTTATTAAATTCAGTTTGTTTCATTTTATTTTATTTTGTATTTGAACAGAATATCCGAAAGCTTTTATATTTTTTTTTCAAAATTTCATATTTTTCTTATTTTATTTCCTCTTTTTTTCCTTGACATTTTGAAGCATCTCTAAATTTATTTTTAAAAATAATAATTTTTTTCTTTAAGTACCCCATTTTTAAGGTAACCACTAACTTTCTAATTCATAAAATTATCATTCTATCGTAAAACATTATAAATGGTGACTAACAAAAGGGGAAAGTGATGCAAACGCAATTTTCAAAAATTTTGATCCATGACTTTGAGAGTTAATGATGTGCACCAGAATTAATTTTTTAACTCGAGGAACGCAAATTTTCATAACTGAAGGTTTAAGTAAGAATATTTTGTATTTGCCGACTCGCAATGTTAATTCTCATGCACGTTATTAGCTCTAAAAGGAAAATCAAGGAATAAAATATCTGAAAAATGCACTTATTACTTCCTCTTGTTATTCTCCAGTTATTCATGGATAGATAATTCTTAATTAGATAGTCTTTAATAATATAAATCCTCGTTTTAATAAAATCAAGATCATTATCAAATAGTCTTTGATCATTATATCTATTTTTAAGAATAGCTCTAACATCATTGATAAGATATATGGACGATTTGAGGAAGAAAGTGCATTTGTCAACAAATGCACGCAGGGAATTAAAAGGTTTGCGTATGACTGAAACTTTTAAATAATTTTAAAAAATGTTTAAATTATCAACCCCGTGCGTTCACAGAGTGATTAACAATAGCGACCAATTTCAAACTGCTGTTCCAACATTGGATTACAGCCTCTTCTACTAAACCATAAATCAGCTTCATAAAACTGTAAACAGTGTAATTTGAAAAGGCGCAGGATGACTTTAGAGTCTAACAAACCAAGAATCCCTGAAGTGTATTAAAACTTATAAAATTTATTTATAGTTCTAACAATATCTTGCTCAGTGGTCGATACTGTGAATCAAAGACGAGAAGTAAACTTAACATTCTTTAGTTGAGAATTATCTCGTAAAGATATAAATGAACTTATAAGATAATAAATATCTAAATTATACACACGCATGCTGGTTTCTCTATAAATAGTAAATACAGTTATTAAATACTTCATGGACACCTACCATTAAGATCTTATCAAAGAGTATATTATAGAATATAAATGCGAAATACAGTCAATAAATGTCTGGAATTGTTTATATTAAACACAGTCAGTAAATTCCGGGCATTTATTGACTGCACTTCGTATGTTTATTCCATATACCACTTAAATTGTAGGTCCACGACGCCCATTAATACACAGTATATTTGAAACTGTCTTTCCTATTTCAAGGTTATTTGATTAATCACCAATCGCTGGTGGTGTTTTAAAATAATTTTTAGTAATTGCCTCACATTCATGCACAGGATTTAGACACTTTTCTTTTTAAAAAATTCGAAAATTCCGAGACTTTTTATTTTCGCTTCATTTCTGCCGCACTCTGTCAGAGCCCATTTAAACTGCGCACGTCCTTGTCACTCCATCGGCAAACGCTTCTTTTCTCTCTCGACCATCCATCCTCTACAACCTAAATTTTTCTCTCGCCGTTTCATAATAAATTGCATTATAAAGTCATTCTATCTTGGAACTTAATTTTCATTTTTATTTTTAATAGAAAATTCCTCCGCTGCTTTATGCAATTTTCATCAGTCATTTAAATGATCTTTCTTTCTACACTTATAAGATTACGATGTAATGGGTCATAGTGAAAATAACAGTTTCTAAACAAGGTGTCAATCAATATTTCTCTAATATTTATGCGAGTTTGCTTTTGACATTTTATTCAATGCGCAGAGAATTCATTCATCACTGAAGATATTATCATTCGGGCTAACTGTTACTTTTAACTTGCATCTCAAGGAAAAATGATCGCAAAGAGAAATCATACAAAACGTTACTTTACTATCATCACATGATCAATCCCGCTGAACTTGTGTTGTATCCTGGAATCAAATACAGGAATGAATTTTAAGGAAGAAATGCATCCAAAGACTAAATTATACTCTAACACAAATTGTTTTAACAACGTATCGAACCTTTCCGTCGCTATAATTAACATTAAAATCACCCATTATCAAAATAGAAACTACATTTAAACCTTCACTGATTGTTTTAATAGAAGCAATGCAAAACAATGTTCATCGAATGAATTATTATTATACGCATAGGCGGATTTACGTATGCAGAGTAGGCACCTGCCTGGGTGGCAAATTTTGAGGGCGGCAAATTTTGTCGTATCAACCTAAATAGGGCAAAGAAAACAAAAATAGAAAATAAATAACTTATAAGCACTAACAAATTAAATAGATTCACAAATACGTTTTAAAATAAAAAGAACAGCAGCCTCTAATACAAACTAACGATATCAAATGGCACAACTATAAGCCACTGTGGTGACAGTTTCCCTGTTTAGGGGCGGCAAAATGCTATGTACGCCTCTGATTATATGGTATAGATAGAATAACCTTTATTAATAATAATAAAATAAATAAATTTTTTCAATTTACAATGAAATGAATAATTGTGAAGCTCGACTATTTATTTTATTTAATTTGGCCCTTAAGCTTTAGGCTTTACTGTGCTCTTATTAAAAATAAGCAGCTAGTTGTTATAAATTAATAATAATAAATAAATAAATAAGTAAATACTGTAAGTATAATTATTAATAGTTAAAACATGTATTACAATATTAAACAATGTTAATGGACAATATTAAACAATATTAGTGAACATTAATCCTAGATTTTTGTTAGTATGCCATTATTGATCGGGATTTCAACTTGGTTTTAAACAAATTTACATTCACAATTTTTTTATATCGGCATGCAAGTCATTCCATAGTTTCAATCCAATGAAAATAGGTAGTTTTTGAGATGAAGACAATCTAAATTGACGTATAACAAGCTTTGATCTATTTCTGGTCTGATACGAGTGGATTTCTTGATGAGTTACAAAATATCTATTTACTCATTGCAAATGAATGATTTTGACCTTACACTTGTAAATAAAAATAAAATGTCAGTTTGGTTATATCGTTGAGCTTTAGTAGGTTTAGCTCTTTAAATAATGCACTAGAGTGATCAAGGAAATCAGCATCAGATAATAACCTTATTGCTCGTTTTTGGATGACAAAGATATCGTTTAATGCGTTGTTAGCGGAGTTTCCACAAACAAGGGTGCAGTATATTATATAAGGAAGAACAAGAGTATGATAAAGAGTCAATAAAACTTGTTTAGGGACTACATTTCTAAGTTTAAACATTATAGCAACGCTCCTTGAAATCTTTTTCGCGATATAATTTACATGATCACTCCATTGCAAATTCTTAGCTAGCATTACACCAAGAAATTTTGTTACAGTACACTCCTTTATGGCGATTTCATTAACATTAAGTTCATCAAGATATACATTTCTTTTATTAGTAAATATCATAAAATTTGTTTTATTGGTATTTAGGAAGAGTTTATTGGTGGTCAACCATTTCATTACACTGATGAATTCTGAATGAAATATATTCTTAGCTGTATTAACATCTTTGCAAGAAAAAGAGACAGTTGTATCATCTGCAAACATTATGAAGTTCAGTATATCAGATGAACGTGGAAGGTCATTTATATATAATAAAAATAACAATGGACCCAGAACTGAGCCCTGTGGCACACCATGTTTGACAAGCGCTTTAGTTGAAATATATTCTTAGCTGTATTAACACCTTTGCAAGAAAAAGAGACAGTTGTATCATCTGCAAACATTATGAAGTTCAGTATATCAGATGAATGTGGAAGGTCATTTATATATAATAAAAATAACAGTGGACCCAGAACTGAGCCCTGTGGCACACCATGTTTGACAAGCGCTTTAGTTGAGCAAGCCTTATTTACTGATACAAAATGATATCTATTGGACAAATAACTTTTAAACCAATCACTGATTGCTCTCTAAAGCCGTAACAATATAATTTATTAAGTAGAATATTATGGTCTATTACATCAAACGCCTTCCTCAAATCCATAAATATTGATATCATTATTTCTTTGTTCTCCTTAGCTATATTTACTTTTCCATAAGATTTAAAATAGCCATTTCCGTTGTTTTATTATTACGGAAGCCATATTGATTTGGAGATAATAAATTGTAGGATTCTAAATATCGCTGCATTCTACTTTTTACAATTTTTTAAAATCTTTGCTGAACACAGGTAATGAACACACCGGCCTGTAATTTGTTGTTAGGGTAGGATCACCCCCTTTAAAAAGGGGTGTTATACAACCAGTTTTTAGCATTGATGGGAATATTCTTTGGAAATACTTTGATTGATAATTTTAGCCAAAGTTACAGATATCTTATCTTTAACAAGTTTCAATATAGGTACAGGAATGTTATGAATGTTATTTTTTGTATTTTTTAATTTAGCAATAATATTCTGGACCTCAGTAGAGGTAGCAGGAACAAAAGAAAATGAATTTAGTGGGCTGGGTGGCATATATTCTAGAGGTGAGTGATCATTATTTATTAATTGTGAGCGAAGCTTATCCGCTATTGAAGTAAAATGTGCATTTAAAGAGTCTGCAATAGCAGTATCATCAGTAATTTTTTATTATCAACATTTAATTTCTCTACTGAATTTTTCTTAATTTGTTTTCCGAGAAGATTGTTTATGGTTGTCCAAGTGTTTTTCATGTCTCCTTTATATAAGTTTGGGAAATTGATTGTTATAATAGTTATATTTGCAATTTTGATTATTTTAGTTAATTTGTTTCGGTATTGAGTATATTGTATTTTAGGAATTTTGCTCTGCAATTGCAATTTGAATAATTTATCTCTGTTCTTTATTGAAGTGATAATTCCTGGAGTGATCCATGGATTTGCAACACTTTTGGGCGAAACTTTTTTCTCCTTAAAGGAAAACAAATATTAAAAATATGGAACAAGGTGTCATAGAAGAACTGAAACATATGATCTGGGTCATTTAAAGGTTCGTCAGAGTCAAGTCGAGTATTTTCTACAGCCCCAATAAATTTTCTTTTGTTAACCTCTGAGAATATTTTGCAATCAATAGTTGTTTTGTCCGCAACCTGAACAATGTTATTGAATATAGCGTAAGTAGGAAAATGATCACTGGTGTTAGTGATTATAATTCTAGAATTTACGAGGGCATTGCTATTTACAAATATAAATTATCAATCGTAGATTCTGTTATTCGATTGCCATAGCTGCAAACTCGAGTGGGTTTGGTAATAGAATGACGAAGATAGAAAGAATTCATTAATTAAGTTTAAAAATGTATGAGAGTTGTGAAAAAGTGGTCTAACATAGTAAAAACATTTCTTCCAAAGAATATACTAACAACAACCCTTCTTTGGTCTCCCTTTAAAAATACATTCATGGTTCCTGTCTATAAAAACAGCCATTTTGTTTCATCAAATGTGCATTTTCATTTAAGAACGTCAGCTTTTGCAACAGAACAACGCCATATTCCAATAACAAATTTTTAACAGTTTTAGCATTACTGTATTTCTAAACGAATTACAATTATAACATAAAACATTTACCATTGTCAGTTATTATTACTATTGTTGCTATTGTCATTGACATCGTTATCGCTATTGTCAGTACCAACATTATTATCTCTATTCTTATTCTTTTGAGAAGCAAAAAATTCCCAACAAACAATCACCTGTGGCCAGATTTCTTCTCATAAGATTTTCCCAGTTCATGAACGTGATGATAATTTTATTATTTTAAGATTTTATATTTGGACGTTTAAATTTTAGTTCATTTACATTTCTAACGTCATAATTCATAATTCATTAGTTAAATAATTCATGAATATACATAATATATACATAATATTTGTTTACATAATATTCGTTTACTTATTCACTAACTTGAAACTAAACCGATCTTTTAATTCTTTCTATTACAATATTTATTATTTTTCCCACGTTTATAATTAATAAATGCGTTTATTGTTAAAACCTAACAAGTTTTTTTTCACTTTTACCTTTGTCGTCTCAAAAAAAAAATAATAAATCCTGTCAGAGGGCTCAGCTGAGTATTATTAATAAGTTCAGTTTTGTCTTGCAAATTCCACTTGCAAAATACTTGCAAATTCAGCCAAATTATAGGATTATCATCCACGTGAATATTACTGTCCAAATTTTTATTAAATTGTAACTTAATAACTCGTACACTTCAAATTTGTACGATTGGAAGTGTAGATGGGGTCAGTCGTCGTTTCAAAATCGATGACAGACGCACAAAGCCAACTCCTGTGACGCCAGGAACGCACACGAAGAGCAACCTCCAAATGCGCGCTCCTGTAATAAAGGTGGGTGCTGACGGTAAAGAATCACTTTAAACTTCCTCTGTTGCAATAATGCCCAGTGGTAATCTATTAGATACATTACCATGGGTATGAGAAAAATGACTGTCTTTATGGTAACCATGCTTTTTATCATGCGCCGAATATATATTATATATATATATATGTGTGTGTGTGTGTGTGTGTGTGTGGTGTATGTGAGAGAGAGAGAGAGAGAGAGAGAGAGAGAAACTGATTCTCGAATTTCTATCGGTCGGTTTAAACCAATTCTCATCTCAAAGAATATAAACCAACCTTTGAATAATGCATGTCGTAAAAAGTTTTTAAGCGCTCCTCACAAACATAAGTTTAGCATTATCATAAGGTTTAATTTCGAATTGTGTCACACCAAGTAAATATTGCTTTACTGCTTTAATTATAAGCTTCTTTTCAATCTGGAATGGCGTTCTTCTCAACTTCGTTAATAACCAAATTAACTGTTTACTTTAAATTTTATTATTAACTGAATCATTTCTTAGATTAATTAATTTTTTTTCAGTATCTTTGCTTACTTAAAGGAGTGTTCTCAACTGAGGAGATTATTCGGATTTATCTTAAAATATTCATACGTGTCATCATTCCGCTAATTATGCTTGTTATTTAAACATTTTGGGAACCGCTAAACCGCTCAGTACGAAACTTGCATAGTTACAGACTAACAAAGAACCAAATATCCACTCAAAGTTAGCCCAAGAAAGATGTTATTAAGATGAAAGAAAGAAAAAAAAAGAGCCAGAACAACTGAAAATAAAGGGAACTAAAAGCTCTCATACTGTGTCGGCACTTATGAACGTGTAAAGCTTTCACACAGAAATAGTAATGGTAGAAAACAGTAAAAGAATAGACAAGGCTCTCATTCTTCCGCTGGCCACTGCTAGCAGAAAACAGTGGTGAAAAAAAATTATAGGAAACTTGGAAAATGTATAATAAAAATTATAGTTTTAAAGTTCTTTCATATTATGCGCACACTTATCTCCTGCACCCAATTATTCACTAGAAGATGTGTAAAGAAAAGAATAACAAAATACGCCACTCTACTTAATCTAATTTACGTCATGCGTTTCTTCTTTCGAAGGATTTTTGTATTTGTTTAATTACTTATTAAATAAAAGAGTTATTATTTAATTTATGAATTCCAAAGACCAACGTGTTACTAATATAGTATTCCCACGCACCAGTGTGTGTGTGTGTTCGAAGGAAGTCGTAATGTTAATAGATATGAAGAGGGTCATCGACCAACCAAAGTAAGGCAGTTCCTCCAGAACTGAAATAGGGAACCCGTTTTCGCTACTTGTTTACTTTAGATTTTTCGCTTTTAATAAGAAGCCTTTTTTTACGATTTAAAAAAAAGAGCTTTTTATATGACACCTTCTAATAAATGTCGTAAAAAAATGTTATTTCTCATAAATTCAAATTAAATTTAATAAGAAAATGCTCTGATATATATATATAATATATATATATATTTATATATATATATATATTATATATATATTATATAATTATATATATATATATATATCATCTCCGATGATGCTGGTAATAATAATAATAATAATAAGCAGTAGAGAGCAATGGGCCGCATTACTCTGGCCTGAGCACTGTGCCAGTTTCTGGCTCTCTTTACTGATTATGACCGGTGTTGGGTGTGGGCAGGGTTAACTTAAAATTTACCCCGTGTACTTGCAGATGATTATCTAAATATTCAAAAGTTCTCCATGTAAATGGTATTTGTTCAGCTCGACTTAACATCTGGGAAGTGATTGTCAGGAATGAAGATAAACGAGTATCATTTTAATTCTTGACTGGTCGATTTCCACCTGAATTGATTTTTACGAATTGGAGTCAAAGTTCCACTTTTACGCCTGATGTAAATACAGTATCTTGCGGGAGAAAAACATCACAGACATCTCGCCATGACGTAAGATATCAAAACCAGTATGTATCATATTATTTATAAACGTAAAGTTTGTACTAAAACTATGATATATTGCAAAGTAAAGAGGGACACGTTTTTCTTTATGAGCAAAGTGAAGACATTGAGGTCGCGGGTTCGATGATGCTGGTAAATAATAATTCTGGAGTTAACGAAATAGGCCACGTTCGTTTGGCCCATTTTTAAATGAAATAATAATTAAGGGTTGCATCTTAGATGACGAGGGACCGACAGAATCTTTTTTTTACATCTGAAGGGGAACAAAACGAGATTCTTATAAATCAGGCCGTTAACTCTTTCAGGACGACTATTACAAATTGGTAGCGTTTGAAATACGCGCATCATAACTTAACCCAACAAAAACTTCCGCCCTTAAAGGGTTAATACAGATTTCCAGTTGGACTATTCTATTTTATAAGAAAAGAACAGAGAATAAACCCGCAAAAGAGTACCGGTTTTCAACCTCAATCACCATTCTTTTTAAGTCTAAAATTCTGGAGAAAGCTGGTTCCACTTATCCAATTAAAACTTTCATTAATCAAGGTATAAAAACTTCTTCCAATAAAATTTTCAAATGTTACGCTAAAAGTTGGAATTCTGTTGTAGAAATCTGAAGGTAGTCTCATGAACACAATTCAAAATGCAGATTCAAAGAATATCATTAAGTATCAATAAAATCAAAGAATAAATACAACTATATATATATATATATACTAGGAGAACTCAAAGTGGAGTTAGTTTGACAATTACCTTTAAGCATCGATATATTTTACAGTTTTACTCGTCTGACATTTATACTTTTCTTACGCTATAAATATAAGCTATTATCATTGAATGGGACTGAATGAATGGGATATCCCATTGAATGAAAGGGATATCAAATATTTAAATTCTTATTGATTAATTAGGCGCATTTGTTTTACTTCCGTTTTTTGACAAAGGTATTTTATTAAGTATCATATCATGCACATGTGAATGTGCTTCGGGGTAGGTCATATATAGAAGTAAGTATGTATATATATATATATATATATATATATATATATAATATATATATATATATAATATATATATATATATATATATATATATATATATATAATTCTCTCTCTCTCTCTCTCTCTCTCTCTCTCTCTCTCTCTCACTCTCTCTCTCTCTCTCTCTCTCTCTATATATATATATATATATATATATATATATACACCTTTCCTTTCAACTTTTCAAATGTTCCGTGCGATGATTCCTCATTTCACGAAGGTCAAGCTTGTCGCCCCTCCTCTCGAGTTGGCCTGGTAAAGTAGTGAGTTCGTTTCTTGTACTCTCCACCTCACATAGCCAGGTACACCCGGCTCATCGGGGATTGTTCTGATCCAGCCGTCTAATCTTCTTTTGAAGATGTCCACTGCAACACCATTCGCGTTTCTTAGGTCTTTGGGCCTCTGATTAAACAGTTTTGGTCCTCTCACAACAAAACTATTTTCTTTCAGGGTTAAGGATGTTCCCAGTCTAGCCTTTAATTTGGGAACACGACACAGTCTTCCTTTTCTACTTTCCACTGTTGTTTGGGGAGTTACAGGGTTCAGAGTAAGATTAGGGACTAGTTCCTCCATTATTTTCCAAGTGTAGATAATGGTGTATCTCTCTCTTCTCCTTTCCAGTGAATATAGGTTTAATTGGCGTAACCTTTCCCAGTAATTTAGTTCTTTGCACCCGTTGATCTTGGCTGTGAAGCTTCTCTGAATCTCTTCTAGCTGTCTAATGTCTTCATTTTTAGATGGGGATGTTAGGACCGAGCAGTATTCCAATTTGGGTATGATCAGTGTTTTCAGTAGAGGAATCATTATATTCCTATCCCTTCGTTCAAAGGTTCTCAGTATCTGCCCAGTTACTCTCTTTGCTGTTTACTGCTATCTTATTTTGGGTTTCAAATTTCGCATCATCAGTCATTGCAACCCCTAAATTTTTTGCTTTAGAATTTCTCTGAATTTCCTGTCCATTTGGGGTATAATATTCCATGGATTTTAGGTCCTCTCTTTTTCCGTACCGTAACAGCTGAAATTTCTCAGTGTTAAGCTTCATATCGTTGTCTTTCGTCCGCTTATAGATTCTCTTCATCTCTGTTTGTAGAGATTCTATATCTTCTGGGTTTCTTATTTTTCCACTGATCTTTGTGTCATCCGCAAAGGATGTAACTGTGCTGTCTCTGGTAACGTCCTCATCTATGTCAGTTAGCATGATTATGAAGGGTAGTGGAGCTAATACTTCCTTGTGGTACTAAGCTGAGGATCTCTGATTCTGATGAAGATACTCCTTGTACTGTAACGACTTGCCGCCGCCCACTGTGGAAATTATATATCCATTTCCCTACTTTTCCTGTTATTCCCATATATTTCAGTTTATGTATTATGATTGCATGGTCACACTTGTCGAACGCTTTGGCAAAGTCCGTGTATATTACATCATAGTTTTCATTACTTTCAAGTGCATCAATAATGTTGTTGTAGTGTTCCATTAGTTGTGATAGGCATGATCTGCCTGACCGAAACCCATGTTGGTTATAATTTAATTTTTTCCGAGTTTTCAAAAAGCCATAGATTTTCTGTCTAACTATTCTTTCAAATATTTTAGCGAGATGAGATGTAAGCGACACTGGCCTATAGTTTTTGGCCTCGAATCGATCTCCTCATTTTATACAGGCCCGTATCCAGGATTTTTTTTTCAAGCGGAGGGGCACACCAACTTCAGAAAATAGATAATAGTGTGTATAGCTCTTCTTAGGAGCATTGAGGGTGCATAGGGTGGCGTTACTTTAAATTCATTAACTGCAAGTAGATGATGTATGAAATGAAGCTCAGAAAAAAATTCAAATAAATGTCTCTGAAATCAAAATTTTATTCCATATTCAAAGGCAAACTTTTATTTCTGTAGAACTAAAATCAACGTAAGGAAATGCGACGATCTGTAAATTATTTTACAGAACAAACGATTTGTAATGTAATATGATTCAGTGGGAAGATAATTTTTTGGCATTTTTTACACAAAAAAAAATTCCCGCCACCTGGATGTTTTCATTCTCAATGGGATTGCTCACTGGTAAATTTGTAATTTGTTCTGTAGTATCATATTCAGTTAGGACAATATTTTCACTTTGGGAACTTTGCCCTTCACTAGTATCAATTCTCTGCCGCTTAATCAGCACAAAAAATGAAGTAATCTTCTTCATTAATTCTGAAAAGATGAGACCACTCAAGTTAATAACACGAAAATAATACACCTATATGAACTAAGACTAGCACAAGCACAATCCACATAACCAACAATATGCCGGTCTGTGTTGACAGCCAGCGGCTATGCCGGTAGCTATGCATTCCACCAACACACCACATATAAACTCACACAAACAACATCACTTTAGCTTTGCTAGACTCAAATACCCTTGTTTATATTAAATTTTTGCTGACTACGCTTCTCTTCTTTTGACGTTCAGCAGCGTCTTATACATAATTATATTATTAAACAAAAAAGTAAAAACATTAAAACCCTTCAAAAAAATATTTTTCGCGAAATTTCGGGGGGATGGGGCACGTGCCCATCTGGCACCCCCCTGGATACGGGCCTGTATATATATATATACATATATATATATATATACACTGAAATTTTAGCTAAATTATTCTTGGAAAAAGTAAAATTTCACTTGAAAACCTACTGAGCTTATCACGTGATTATGTTACATTTCAGTTTAGATGGTATGAAATGAAACCCACAAAGGAAAGTAATTTTAGAAACAGGACGTTATTGTTAACTCCTCTTTCCACTTGTTAGCGTGTATTGTCATTAAATTAGTTACAATCAATGCCTTTATTTTCTAAAATGCAGAACTGAAATACATAATTTGAGGTATATATTTTTTATTTCGTAATTAAAATACAGGGTGATTAAAAAAAAAAGTTCTCAGAAGGAACTTTTTACATAAACATATTTTGGAACACCTTTTTTTTGTTGTGTGTGTGTGGGGGGGGGGGGGGTTACCCTGCATAATTATGTTTGAGTAGCTTGTAATGTATCTCCAGTACTGAAACGTAAGTATTTTATGTTTCAAAGAACTACATAAAACTGTATTTCTACAATTCAATGGTTGAAACTTCAATTTTAGGGTTTGGGGGATAACCATACAAAAAGAGGTTGGGAACCACTGTTCTAGGGTATGATTATGATTAATCCGTTAATCATTTAATTATTGTTTCGAATTTAATCATCATTTAATCAAAAAATATTTTTAGAAAATGATAAAAAATTAATAATTTTCCCCATAATTTCAACATCATTTTAACATAAATTTTGTATTGTGGCCTTTGAATTTAGCACCTTTTTTAGCATGTATAAAATGGCTAATCCGCTCATGTCTGGTTTCTTGAACTAAAGCGAACTAATTGGATGAACAAACTATGTTTTCCTCGATCTTATCTAATGCAACAGAAACAATAAAGTTCTTTCTTATCCTTTACAGAAGTATTTATTTTTTAATCATTTTTAATCAGTTAATCATTGATTAATTCGAAAATTTCATCATTCATCATGTTTTCCCCAAAATGATTAATTAACCATGCTCTACTTCTTTCCTCAACACGCAACACCTACGCTTCGACATGCACGAACTGTAATAAATAACTAAAATAATGTAGGTAGTCGTTTTATAAAAACAGAATAGCAACGTACGTTCCGTAATATATACACTGCCCCCGTAGGGTGGATCGATTTTACATTTGTTTCGATTTCCATATTCTAATAGAGACAGAAACTTGCGCATGCATGAGAAAATAGCCTCTGCAAAATCTTAGCTTAATAGGTAATCATCTTCTGCCCCCGGCAGAGCGATGAAAATCATATTTTAGTACCTAGTCAAAAACGTATTTTCTTATATTTCACTATGCATCAAAATTATTCCTAATAACTATAAAGTCGATGAAAAAGACCTCATATGATCGTTTTTCCAAGCGCGTTGTCCTACGTTAATATCTTTTGCCCCGGCAACAACGTCAAATGTTGAAAAAATAGGTAATTTATATACATATTTTCAGATCGGCTCTTTGTCTTAAATAATGCATTTATATATTTCCCATAGCATTTATATCGTTGCTTAGGCATGAAATAACACACACGCTTATTGAAATATTTTAAAAATTATAAGAAAAATACGTTTTTGACTACTAAAATATGATTTTCATCGCTCTGCCGGGGGCAGAAGATGATTACCTATTAAGCTAAGATTTTGCAGAGGCTATTTTCTCATGCATGCGCAAGTCTTTGTCTCTATTAGAATATGGAAATCGAACAAAATGTAAAATCGATCCACCCTACCTATACAGGGCGTCCACAAACTCCTGTTCCGATTTTAAAATTTTATTACAACAAAACCAAAATAGATAAAATAATGCCTTTTTTTTTTTGCATTTTGTTGCTTAACTTATGAAGTTTTTTTCTTGCTTTACAGGTTGTAATCTGAATGTCAAGTTGCTATTGATAGAAACTTGAACGAAAATGGCGACTACACAGGAGAAAGCTCAATGTGTAATCTGGTTTCTAAAGTTTGGACAATTTGCACTTTATACGCTTAAAGATGCAATCTCTTGTGTACAACTTTGTGTACCGATGATCTTGGTAGCTTCAGTTCACTTGAGGCACGACGAATAGACTTTCTAGGGCTGCGCTGGAACGTCTCTTGGACGAGTCTTGGCGAGTCAATCACACTTACCTTCTCCGAAACTTGCAAAACTACCTCCTGGGTTTGGAGAGAGGATCCTTGCCATATTGACGGCGGTAATTCCGTTGAACAGTTGTCACTGAATTTGACTCCGCAAACCAGATTACACACTGAGCTTTCTCCTGTGCAGTTGCCATTTTCGTTCAAGCTTCCTTCAATAACAACTCGACACTCAGATTATAACCTGTAAATCAAGAAAAAAACTTCATTAATTGAGCAACAAAATGCAAAAAAATGCGTTATTCTGGTTCTTTTGGTTTTGTTGTAATAAAATTTTAAAACTGGAACAGGACTTTGTGGACACCCTATACACACACACACACACACACACACACACACACACACACCACACACACACACATATATATATATATATATATATATATATATAATATATTATAATGTGGCCGCTGTACCTTGCGCACCGAAAGCCTCGCGAAATACATTAATTAATTACTAAAACCTTCCCTGGTTCCACTTTAAAGTGTGTACTAAATTTTTTGCAGATTATCGTCGCCGCTCAGGGGCATATAAACGAACATAGAACAAACAGCAGACAGACACCATCATTATCATCCCATATATTATATATATATATATATATATATATATATATATATATGTTCGTTTGCAGAAGTCCTGCTTTCCTTCTATGAATTAAAGACAGGAGCAACAATTTCATAGATTTAAATCCTCCATTAACTGTACCCATTTACCATGGAAATATATGTTGTTGTGAAAAAACATTTAGTTGGTAGTGCAATTAAAAAAAAAAATGCATACACAGGACATTTAAAGAGTAATGGCTAGTTATTAAAAATAATGTAAGCATTTTCTTAAAATGAGTGCCCAAATAAATGGTTTCCTTGAAAAAGTATTGTAATATCTACATATGATACTTATATTTAAGCGCCTTGATTTGTGGACTACCATGCTGATTATGATTTGTTTACTTAGCTTGAATTTATAGACTGTAAAGCTTGTAATTCTTTAATTTAATTTTTTGGATGTATATTATTATCAGGGCTGTGGAGTCGGTGATAAAATTTGCCGACTCCAACTCCGACTCCGACTCCAAAAATTTTAACACTCCGACTCCGACTCCGACTCCAGAAATCTGACTTGCATAATTACGACTCCGACTCCGACTCCGATGGAATGTTAAGGCCAAATTGATTACGATTAGTTTTATTAGGCCAATGGAGATTCATAAACAAGGCATTTCGTCACCACCACATGACTCATCAGGGTACTTAGTGGCTATAACTATGCCTTAATGGCTTTTTTTCTCTTTATTAAAAAATTACAAAAAATCCCAAAATACAAACTGATTGAAGCTTAAACAAAATAAGATTATTATTGGTTTAGCAAATTAATAAGATGTTTTTGTATTATTATAAACATCCGTAACAAAATGTACTAACCTAAACTGAATTTGTTCTTAAAAAAAGGATCGCTTCCATTAAATCTTCTTTCAGTGAGCTTATCAAAATTATCAAATTGAAATCTAAAAATCTGAAAAAGATTTAGGGTTGCTAGTACAAAATTTTTAAATTTCCTTATTATTAATTATGTTAATTAATTAATTATAATCCTTATTAATTATAAGCAACTATATTTATATATTATTTATATTTATATATTTATATATTATATATTATATATTATTTATATATTATATTATATATTAAAACATTAGGTTAAATCTATTTTATTCATAAAATTGAGCTAGGCCTAGGCCTAGGCTGCTATGGTTATAATTGAAGGATTTGCACCGACTCCGACTCCGACTCCGACTCCGACTCCACTCAAAATTGACCGACTCCACGACTCCGACTCCTGACTCCGACTCCGACTCCACAGCCCTGATTATTATTACTATTATTATTATTATTATTATTTAGTTTTTAAAAAAATGTCTTTAGGATATTGTTAAAAGTGTGTTCATAAAAAGTAATTCCTAATGGACACAACCATGCTTTTTATATATGTCTTATGGCAGGGGCAGGAGGATCAACACGTAAAACACCTCTGGCCGCGAAAGCGTTATATTCCCTCGGGTGATGAAATGGCGTCAGGCCGTTAACTTTTGCCCTGTTGTGCCTATTTGTCAGTACTTCCGTCTGCAACTAAGAAGACCCGAACTCGAATCCTAGTGGAGGATAAATATGAATTATTATTATATTTAGGGGATGATGATGATGATGATCTACAGATCTACAGAAGCTAAGGCTAACAAAGACCCTAAGATCCACTCTAAGGTTAGCCCGAGTGAAAGAAGAGAGTAGGGGGTTAAAATAAGAGAATAAGGGGTTAAGTAAGTAGCAAAACCTATCATTCGTAGGTTAACGTCCATTCAGAAAAAGAGAGAGAAAGACTCACCATCATCATCCGCTGGCCACTGCCGACAAGTCGGAAAAATAGTCGAGGAGAATAGGAAAGGGGTGAAAGATGAAAAGAAGTAAAATAAGAACGCTTACAAACCATGCAAACACAGTCTTAACTCAAACACTGTCATACCGTGCAAACTACAGACATGCAAGGAGAGAGGATAAGAAAATAATAAAGAAGTATGAAGAGTATAACAAAAAGTGGGTTAGTTTACGCTACGAACTACATCTAAGTTCGTGTTAGTCTGATTTTTTTTTTATATAATTTTGTTGCAGGTATATCACACGCTGGCATGTCACAAGCTGGCATTAATCGTCAACAGACTCAAACCTCGACCATTACCCCCAGAGCTCCTGTTGCGAATTGTTTTATTATTTTAAACGATGTTAATATTTTTAAAATGTCTATCTAAACGTTTTTAAACATATTAACGCTGGTAGAGTTCACGACGGACGCGGGAAGATTATTCCATTCATCATTTACTTTAAACGTAAAAAAGTTTTTGGCGATGTTAGTAATGAAACGTCTGCCACGTAATTTAAATCCGTTATTTCGAGTATTGCTATTAACGAAAATGATATCGATTTTATTAACGATTTTGAAAACTTCAATAAGCTCCCCCTTTAATCTCTTAGTTTTGAGTGAATGCAAGTCTAAATCTTTAATCCTATCTTCGTAAGACTTGTTGCGTAGTGACGGAATTAGTTTCGTGGCGTGTCGTTGAACCCTTTCCAACCTATCAATATCCTCGCAAATACGAGCACCAAAACTGAACGGCATATTCTAAGTGAGGGCTGACTAAGGACTTGTAAAGGAGCAATATAATATTCTTCGATTTAAATTCGAAATTACGCGCTATGAAGCGCAAGACTCCAGGCACTGGTTCCTAACTTTTAAATCCTTAGGTACGCGTACGCCTAAATCTACTTCCTCGTCAACGCTCGCTAACTGTCTATCATCCATCATGTACGTGTAATTGTTGTTACGAGAACCTATATGCAAAACTTTACATTTGTCTACGTTAAATTGCATCTGCCACTTATCCGTCCATTCCATAATCCTATTTACATCGGCTTGGACCCTATTTCTATCGTCCACGTTAAGAACTTTACCGCCTATTTTAGTATCGTCCGCGAATTTTGACACGTAACTTGTCAAGCCTACATTTGTGTCGTTCATGTAGATTACGAATAGCCATGGGCCTAACACTGAACCCTGAGAGACACCGCTGCATACATCCAACCACCACGATTCCCTACCATTAACAACGACCCTCTGTTTCCTGGCACGAAGCCATTCCTCTAACCAGTTAGCTACCTGACCGCGTATACCGTGCGCTTTAACCTTCGCAATTAATCTTCTATGCGGAACTGTATCGAACGCTTTTTTAAAGTCTAAATAAATAACGTCAGCCGCTCTATGCCTATTGTATTCGCGCACTATTTCGTTATAAAACTCTAACAAATTAGTTAAACAATATTTATGGCGTCGAAAACCATGCTGACTACTATTAATCAAATCGCGACTTTCTAAGTGATCGACGATACGATCCCTAACTACAGATTCCAAGTTTACCGACGACTGACGTTACGCTAATAAGCCTATAATTGCTAATTACTATGCGGTCGCCTTTTTTTAAAAATGGGCGTAACGTTAGCTAATTTGAAGTCTTCAGAAATAATACCCGCTTCCAGTGACTTATTAAAAATTTTTGTTAATAGGCCGACGATAACGTCTTTCAAATCTTTCAAATGTCTAGGGTAAAGCGCGTCAGAGCCTGGAGCCTTGCTAACTTTTAGCCTATCGATATAATGCGCAATCTCACCCTCGTAAACAGTTATTTCATCCAAAATAGTCTCGCTACTAAATGGAACGACATCGTCCACGTCGGGAACATTATTTACGTCTTCTACGGTAAAAACTGTCGCAAAAAAGTTATTGAAAATACCCGCCATCGCCTGAGTGTCAGAAGCCAAAGCGCCGTTAACATCCACATGATCCACTAGAGGGCCTATGTTATCTTTTATCAGCTTACGATTATTGACGTATTCAAAAAACTTTTTTGGATTATATTTACTATCCGCAGCTATAAGTATCTCTAAATTACGTTTAGCATTCCTAACTGATCTTTTAACCTGACGTCTAAGCTCGATATATCTATTAAAGTTAGCTGCCGTGCCATTGCGCTTATTAAGTCTATACGCTTTCGAGGGGTTTTTGCCTCGCAAGGCGCAACGGGCATTCTAATATCCGAGTGTATATATATATATATATATATATACAGGGTGGGCCGTAAGTTTCCATACATAGGAAAATTTAAATTATGGTCTTCACGTGCGTCGGTATTTGGATCAGCAGTTTCCGGATGCTTGGATTGGTCGGCGTGGTCCTGTGGAGTGGCCTCCCAGATCCCCAGATCTCACCCCCCTTGATTTCTATCTTTGGGGCACTTGAAGGCCATGGTGTATCAGGAAAAGATACGAGACATAAATCATCTAAAGGAACGTATCACCAACGCCATTACAAGCATAACGTCAACTGTGCTAATGCGTGTTCATCAACAGTGGGGAACACGTATTGAAATGTGTTTTCAAAACAATGGCAACCATGTAGAGCATATTATATAAATAAAAATGGTTGTCCATAAAAAAATGTTTATTTTTCCTATGTATGGAAACTTACGGCCCACCCTGTATATATATATATATATATATATATATATATATATATATATATATATATATATATATATATATATATATGGAAATTATTTCACGAAAGTAACACGTCAAAAATAGCTATGATGAATAAAACCACGAAGGAAAAGAAACACAGAGTGGTGCTGAAGCGCTTTCGTCTAATGTTCCTGAGGATGTCATTAGACGAAAGCACTTGAGCACCACTCTGTGTTTCCTTTCCTTCGTGGTTTTATTCATTATATATATTAATATATTATATATATATATATATATATATATATATATATATATATATATTAGTTTCCCTTCAACTCATACTTAAGCTATTGACATGTGTGCTTGAGCGTTGAAAAAGAGAAATGATAATTATTTAGGCTCGCTAATGAGTTCCAGAAATATAAAACCAGTCAAAATCCTTGACCTTTTCGAAAAACTAATGCTTAACGCTGTTCATCTCATCATGAATACAATTGTAATTTTAAAAAATGCACTCTGCTTTGACTTTAACTTTGTATGTGCGGGTGTGTATGTGTGGGTGTTGTAATTGTTGTATGTATGTGTTTAGAAAGAAGCTACACATGAAGATGGCATGTCTCGTTTCTTCATGCATATGTTGCAATGCAATTTCTCTTCAGTCCAGTGAATGAGAGAATTCGTTGGATCTGTAACGTTACCTGTAGATATATTTTGTTCCGGTTAAGGCCAGACGATTTTATCCAGTCTCAGAAAAGACTCATTAACAATAAAGGGTAAATAATACCTAATTATGACAAAAAGAAAAGCTTGATAATATTTTAGATAACTCGCATAAAAGGTCAGTATATATATAATAATAACAATAATAATAAAAGGACGTGTGTGTGTGTTGTGTGTGGTGTGTGTGTGTGTGTGTGTGTGTGTGTGTGTGTGTGTTCCAGCCATAGGTCCAAAATGGAAGTAGTTACAAACATGAAACTTCACACACACATATTGATTAGGTCCCGAGGTTGTGCACTTGGGTGTTGAATGTCCGGTTAGGTCAACTGTACGCCCTTGACGATTGGTTAGGTTAAGTCGTGATATTTTCGTTAGTTTTAACGAAAATATCACGACTTAACCTAACCAATCGTCAAGGGCGTACAATTAACCTAACCAGGCATTCAATTAACCTACCCGGGCATTCAATTAATCTAATCGGGCATTCAGTTGACCTAACCTGGCATTTAATTAACCTAATCGGGCATTCAGTTGACCTAACCGGGCATTCAATTAACCTAACCGGACATTTAGTTGACCTAACCTGCATATATATATATATATATATATATATATACGCACGCGGCGAGCCTCCGATCCATCGAGTCTTGCCAAGGAAAACGCGGAAGTTCATTTCTGAGGTTTATGAACGCATCCTGTATACGTGCAACCAACTGCTCCCTAGTTTCGGGCTTACCCCGCTGATAAACGTTACTCTTCAAGAACCCTCAGACAAAAAAAATAATGTAAATAAATAATGTGCGGATCTGCACAGTTGCCAATGTATCATTAAATGTCATTGAATATTATCTAAGATCGGCTTTTTATTATGTTTTAGTTACCCAAATGTAGAGGCCTGTATCTCGGTAACGGTTGGAAATCAGGCACATGTCGATATAATACTTTCTACTTAGAAATACCCAAAGAGTCAAATGGTGCATTCTTGACATTTCCTCCTGGGACACCCTGTATATATACACACACGAGGGCCACTCAATATATTTTGCCCCACCTTTTTTTTTTCTTTCCATGTTTCCTTGTAAGTCCAGAAATTTTGTACACAAGTAGTTATATACCTTTTTTACAAGTTTTTATTTTTCCACATAGTCTCCATCCTTTTCTACGGCTTTCCTCCACCTCGAAACAAGGACCTTTATTCCTTGCTGGTAAAAGTCAGCTGGGTTCCGCTGGAGCCACATCTTAACCTCCTTAACAACCTCATCGTCACTCTGAAACTTTCTTCCACGAATAGCATCTTCATTGGCTCAAACAAATGGAAGTCTGAAGGTGCCAGATCCGTGCTGTATGGAGGGTGGGGTAACACAGTCAAGCGCATTTTTGTGATGGCCTCTCTTGTTTGCAAACTGTTGTGTGGTCTTGCGTTATCGTACAAAAGAAGGACGTCTTCCAGTTTTCTCTCCGGTCGAACTCACTTTATACGTCTCTGGAGTCTCTGTAGGATAACAATATATGCCTCTGAGTTGATTGTTTGTTCTTTCTTCATAATGTTCACCAGAATCACCCCTTTCATGTCCCAGAAGATGATGGCCATAACCTTTCGTGCAGAGGAAGCCATTTTGAACTTTTTCTTGCGTGGGGAGTCTGCGTGATGCCACTCCATGGATTGGCGTTTTGTTTCAGGTTCAAAGTGGTGTACCGAAGTCTCATCCCCAGTCACAATTCGTGAGAGGAAGTCATCCCCTTCTGTCTCGTATCGAACCAACGACTCAGAAGCGATTTCTTTTCTTTGGGCTTTGTGATCTTCATTCACTTCGCGCGGAACAAACCGTGAACACACTTTTGAGTATCCCAGTTGCTGAATTATTGTATTCACACTTCCTTCACTAATTCCTAGCTCCAGTGATAGCTCCTTGTATGTGACGCGCCGATTTGATCGAATGATGCTGTTAGCACGTTGCACAGTATAAGCTGTCACAGCTGATGCCGGGCGACTGCTGCGTGGCTCATCCTCGAGGCTGGCTCTCCCTCTCTCCGATGATCTCACACGTTTAGATCAGCATCCAACTGTGCTTCGATCAACAACAGCATCTCCGAAACGTTTTGTAGACGTTTGTGAATATTTCCAACTGTTTCCTTCTCTGCAGTGAAGAACTCGATAACAGCTCTCTGTTTACAACGCACATGATTGTCAGACGCCATTTTCGAAACGGCGTTAACCATCTGTTTCATACAATGGCGTTTGAAGGCGGTTTTATACAAGGAGGGGAGATTCAAACTGGAAAATCCGGTTATGTGAAGCGCAAAAAGTTCAAACTTACGGCCCAAAAGACATTTCAGCCCCATGGCCTATTATTTAGATAAGAAAAAAGGTGGGCCAAAATATAGTGAATGCCCCTAGTGTATATAATATATATATATATATACATATATATATATATTTATTTATTTATAGCGTTCAACATTCACCCGGCAACGCCGGGTCGCTCCGCTAGTATATATATTAAAGGAAAACATTTCCATTAGTATAAAACTAACCTTCTCAAATCTTGTGAGAGGGAGATAGAGAGAAGTTTCCAAGACGGAAGTGAGAACAAGATGGTCTTGTTTTGACTTCCGCTTTGCAAAGTTCTATCTTTTTTCCTCTTACGAGCTGAAAAGGGTATTCATTTGATAGAAACTTTTCGATATACTGTATATATATAATATATATATATATATATATATTATATATATATGATGAATAAAACCACGAAGGAAAGGAAACACAGAGTGGTGCTCAAGCGCTTTCGTCTAATGACATCCTCAGGAACACTGAAGTACATAAAGAGTTACAACCTATATATAGGTTATAGAAAAAAAAAAAAAAAAAAATTATATATATATATATAATAGATATATATACACAATAAACGGAGAGAAACAATTAAAGGATTGTGGGCGGGGCACATTCGGCTTTACAAATTTGTTACAGTCTCGCTTGTTTTGAAAAACAGTGTAATCTCCCTCAGTATTTGTTTAACATAGTTAAAGGCCTTGTTTATAGTGTGGCGAATAGTAATTACGAAGATAACTTTCCTAAACGTTTTCGCAATAGCCTCTCACAATTAAAAAAAGATGGGGAGCTCCATATTACTAAAGCAGACAAGGCTAACACCATAGTTATTATGGACAAAGTGGACTACATCAGAAAGATGAACGAGCTTCTCCAGGACCCTGCCACATACAGCAAACTTAGGAAGAACCCGCAGGATGACGTCATCAAATCATTTAATAGTGGCTTGAAACGCATTCTCAAAGATCATAAGGACTTAATTCCGCTTTTCATGTCCACTTCACCTTCTCTGCCCTACCTTTACGGTCTTATTAAAACCCACAAACCTGGCAACCCTATGCGCCCTATTATTAGCTCGGTGGGCTCTATTACTTATAAACTCTCCAAATGGCTTGTCAAAGTCTTGTCCCCCATTCTCGGAACTATCTCGGATTCACATGTAAAAAATTCCATGGATCTTACTGAAAAATTGAATAATGCACGTACTGAAACTAACGATAGATTGATCAGTTTTGACGTTTGTTCATTGTTTACAAAAGTGCCGATTGACGATATGCTAGACTTTCTCTCCCAAGAATTACATCAGTATGACCTGCCACTACCTTCACACATTGTTTTGGAACTTATTAAGCTTTGCATCAAAGACTGTAAATTCACTTTCAATAACGAGTATTATCAACAAGTTTTTGGGATGGCCATGGGCAACCCCTTGTCGCCCCTCCTCTCCAATATTTATATGGAGTTTTTCGAAATTACTTACATTCCGAGAATCCTGGGGGTTGGCATCCCTTGGTTGCGGTACGTCGACGATATTTTGTGTATCTGGCCCATGAATCGTGACCTGGATAACTTCCTCCTTCAGTTAAATGATCAAGTCCCCTCCATTAAGTTTACTTTAGAAGTGGAACAAGACAATTCAATCCCATTTTTGGATGTGCGTGTACATAGGGAAAGCTCAGGTTTTAAGTTTAGTATCTATCGGAAAAAAACAAACAATTTGTCCTACGTACACTTTTACTCGGGACATGACACCCCCACTAAGAAGGCCATTTTTTCTTCAATGTTTCTCCGCGCCCTTAGGATCGCCAGTCCGGAATACATCGATGCCGAATTAGAAAAAATCAACGGTATTGGAAGTGATCTGTGTTATCCATCTGCGTTTATGAAATCTTGTCTCAACAAGGCAAAACGAACTTTCTATCGTGTCAATAATAACACTCGTACTTTGTCAAAAAATATTTTAGTACTTCCATTTTCCCCGGGCTTTTTAGGCATTGCTAATGTACTTAAACTTTTGGATATTAATGTAGTATTTTCATATAACAATATTGTGAAAAATATCTTAGTAAAAAATAGCCCTACCAATAATTCAGGCATTATCTATAAAATTGGTTGTAAACAATGTGATTCCTTTTACATAGGTCAGACGGGAAAGGATTTGCACACACGTATAAAACAGCATCAATATTCCGTTAGAACAGGACAGTTGTCCAGTGCCCTTTTTGTCCATTTGTCAGAGTTATCCCACTGTATTGATTGGAATAATGCTTCAGTTTTATTTCACTCTAGCAACATTGTTAATAGAAATATTCTTGAGTCTGCCATTATCCAACTTACAAATAACTTCAACATAAGCAAAGGTCTTTTTCAACTCGATCCTGTTGTTTTGAATTCCTTCAGAACAGATTTAGATAAGAAAGGTAGACGCTAAATCTTTGGTAAACTTGTATGCCACCCTAATAACTTTTATTTTCAATTTTTATACAAAAAGGGCAGAGTGCTAAAACCCGGGCAGATTTCCAGTATAAATTTGTATATATATATATTTTTTTTTTATCTATAACATTGGTTGGAAACAATTCATTTAATCTTGTGCTAAAAATCGATAATTTTTCAATTTTTACATACAAAAAGAGCAGAGTGCTAAAACCCGGGCAGATTTCCAGTATAAATTTGTATATATATTTTTTTTTATCTATAACATTGGTTGGAAACAATTCATTTAATCTTGTGCTAAAAATCGATAGTTTTTCCTTATAAATTTGTGTGCCCCGCCCACAATCCTTTAATTTTGTTTCTCCGTTTATTGTATATATATATATATATTTTTTTCTGTAACCTATATATAGGCTGTAACTCTTTATGTACTTCAGTGTTCCTGAGGATGTCATTAGACGAAAGCGCTTGAGCACCATTCTGTGTTTCCTTTCCTTCGTGGTTTTATTCATCATAAATGTTTTTCACGTGTTACTTTCGTGAAATAATTTTCATGTGTATATATATATATATATATATATATATATATACAGGGTGGGCCGAAAGTCTGGATCCATAGGAAAATATTTATTTTAATACATAAATTACAACAAATGGTAAATACTTAAAATGAATATCAACTTTAATTCGTAAATACGTATCCGTGATACTGTACAGTGGTTCGTACTCCAGTATAAACAACAAATTATAACAAATGCTCAAATTGGCGGCCTCTGACATCGAGACACTGAGGGATGGAATTTATGATTTTTAATAATTCTTCGAATTGACGTTCTCGAGATGCGTGTTTCATTTGATAATCTTCTTGTTGACTTTACTGGACTATTCGTTAAAGTTTCACATACCATTGCAGAGGTATTTTCATCAGTTGCAGTTTTTGGACGACCAGAACGCCGTCGATCATGTACACTTCCTGTTTCTTTGAAACGTTTAAACAACTTGCCAACAGTCGCATGTGTTACTGGATGCTTATCAGGATGATTTCTATTGAATTCGGTAGCAACTTCTCTGTGTGTAGCGCCCTGTCTTGCGTACATGAACACAAGTTCTACCCGGTATTCTGTTGTTAGATTCGAAGCCATTTCTGGGCTGAAATAAAAAAAGTATTTGAGTATTTATACTGGAGTACGAACTACTGTACAGTATCACGGATACGCATTTACGAGTTAAAGTTGATATTCATTTTAAGTATTTACCATTTGTTGTAATTTATGTATTAAAATAAATATTTTCCTATGGATCCAGACTTTCGGCCCACCCTGTATATATAACAAAAAAGTACTATTCATTCTTGAGAACCATCTTCTGTTGTTCCATCGAGGAAAACTCCCGTTTGACATGCTTTTATTGCAAGAAGACTGTTCAACCTGTCACACCTCACGATACACTAGAAGTAAAAAGGGTTTAAATCAGTTCTTTCTCGGACTTCTAGAGTCCCAGATGTGAATCCTATTAAGCACGTCTGGGAAAGAGCATCTTCATTACCAGTTGCAGAAACAAAGTCTCCTGTCACATGTATTTTTGAGCACTTACTATATTCCTGTAGATCTCTGTACACACACACACACACACACCACACACACACACACACACACACACACACACACACACACACAAGTAATTAATGTCAAAGTTGAGCGCATTTTCTTAAATTATAATTGGATTCAAGCTGATATGAACAGTATTAAACATTAGTTCTCTAAAAGGTCAAAATCTGAAGGTCTACCCTTAGAAAGCAGAAATGATTGAGGGCGTGTGTCTTTTGGTAAAGCATGATGCTCTCCAAGGCAGCTTCTTCGTCATAGCGACTCCTGCAGAAGCGAGCACTCCTCTTGAGACTGGTGAGATAAGGAGAACGTCTAGTTTTCGTATGCCAGGCGAGAACACTGTTGGTATGTAGTTGCCTGTAGTTTCAAAGCTTTTTCTAAGTTTCCGGGTTATTGCGATTTTCTCTTACACATACAGGGTGTCCGAGAAAAGTCTGAAATAAAACAAAAATTCATATCCTTTAAACAAATTGACTTAATCATAAACGCTTTGCTATATCTAATAGCCATATGTAAGACCTTGTCTAGCTTATCTTTAAACATCGTTACCTCATCGTCACTCTGAAACTTTCTTCCACGAATAGCATCTTCATTGGCTCAAACAAATGGAAGTCTGAAGGTGCCAGATCCGTGCTGTATGGATGGTGGGGTAACACAGTCAAGCGCATTTTTGTGATGGCCTCTCTTGTTTGCAAACTGTTGTGTGGTCTTGCGTTATCGTACAAAAGAAGGACTTCTTCCAGTTTTCTCTCCGGTCGAACTCGCTTTATACGTCTCTGGAGTCTTTGTAGGATAGCAATATATGCCTCTGAGTTGATTGTTTTCCTTTGTTCATAATGTTCACCAGAATCACCCTTTCATGTCCCAGAAGATGGTGGCTACAACCTTTCCTGCATTTTGAACTTTTTCTTGCGTGGGGAGTCTGTATGGTGCCACTCCATGGATTGGCGTTTTGTTTCAGGTTCAAAGTGGTGTACCGGAGTCTCATTCCCAGTCACAATTCGTGAAAGGAAGTCATCCCCTTCTGTCTCGTGTCGAACCAACGACTCAGAAGCGATTTCTTTTCTTTGGGCTTTGTGATCTTCATTCACTTCGCGCGGAACAAACCGTGAACACACTTTTGAGTATTCCAGTTGCTGAATTATCGTATTCACACTTCCTTCACTAAATCCTAGCTCCAGTGATAGCTCCTTGTATGTGACTCTCCGATTTGATCGAATGATGCTGTTAGCACGTTGCACAGTATAAGATGTCACAGCTGATGCCGGGCGACTGCTGCGTGGCTCATCCTCGAGGCTGGATCTCCCTCTCTCCGATGATCTCACACGTTTAGATCAGCGTCCAACTGTGCTTCGATCAACAATAGCATCCTGTGACTTTATTAACAAAGTTATGCCCTTAGATTTAAAGCGGGGAAGAATGATCAGTTTTGACGTTGAGTCCTTGTTTACGAACGTTCCCATTGATGATGTACTTAGTTTTTTAGATAGAAAATTGCCAACATGTAACGCAGAACTAGACATGCCCACATCTGTATTTTCAGAACTGATAAAATTCTGTGTCACCAATAATGCCTTTTCCTTCGGTGAAGAATTTTATTTGCAACGTTTTGGTATGGAAATGGGGTCCCCTTTATCCCCAATACTGAGTACATTATACATGGAATATTATGAGTCGGAATTGTTGCAAACAATATGTCCCAGGAATCTAATTTGGTTTCGTTATGTACAGGGTGTCCCGTAAGTCTGGACCCATAGGGAAAAATAATAAAATTACAAAATAGTCCAAAAATTTATTTATAATATATTTTTTTATTATTTTTATTATTATTTTTATTATTTTTTTATTATGATCTTACTCCGCTGGAGTTTTATTTGTGGGGCCACTTGAAAGCCAAAGTGTACGAGGTCAAACTTCAGAACATTTTCCACCTTAAAGCACGCATTGTGGAGGCGTGTCAAGAAATTTCTGCGACTGTGATTCAGAAAGTGCTGTCGCAGTGGAGATTACGTCTTCAACTATGTGGCGAC
The DNA here is from genome assembly GCA_023014485.1 of Bathynomus jamesi. Taxonomy (NCBI): domain Eukaryota; kingdom Metazoa; phylum Arthropoda; class Malacostraca; order Isopoda; family Cirolanidae; genus Bathynomus; species Bathynomus jamesi. The sequence goes on from JAJOZX010005623.1 coordinate 59,922, forward strand.
ACAACGGCGGACACTTTGAACAGATTATGTAATAAATTTTTTGACTATTTTTAATTTTATTATTTTTCCCTATGGGTCCAGACTTACGGGACACCCTGTAGATAATATTTTCTCATTTTGGCCTGACCACTGGAACACACTTTGACACTTTTCTTTCAGTCATTAATATCTTGTTCCCTCTATTAAATTTAAATATGAATGGGAGAACGACAAACAATTACCTTTTCTAGATGTTTTGGTCATTAACGAAAGCGGAAAGCCCACTTTCACGGTCTATAGAAAACCTTCTCATTGTAATTCGTACATTCATTATTTTTCATATCATGATGAAGGGGTTAAAAGCCCAATTATTTCTTCCATGTTTCTAACAGCACTCAGGATTTATAGCTCACATTTGCTGGACCCGGAATATTCAAAGATTTGGAACATTTTTAAGGATTTAAAATATCCTGAGTGGTTCATCAGAAAAGTGTATTTTAAAGCCAGAAAATCTTTTTATGCCCCTCGGGAACCTTCAGTTAACAAAAAACAATATATGAGTTTGCCTTACATTGCCGGCTGAGAAAAAGTAAAACCGTTGACGAAAGATTTTAAGTTTGCTTTGGCGTTCAAATATTCATCTACCGTGAAAAGTAAATTGGTTAGGAATAACGTTGCAAAACAGGAGCAAGCCTGTGTCTACAGCATTCCCTGTAAAAGTTGTGATTTAGTAGAAATATTGAAACCCGTATTGAAGAACACAAATATGCCTTCAGAAGTTGTAATAATAATAATGCCATTTTTTATCACGCCAGCCAAAATAATCAGCTATAGATTGGAAATCAAGTAAGGTACTTTATAAATGCAATAATTATGTCAAAAGAAAAATAATAGAATCTGGATGTATAGAACAAGAAGATAATTTTAATTTGTGCGAAGGTACTTATAAGTTGGACCCTTTAATGAGATTCTTGGTCAAAAATCGCTTACGGCGTCGGGTGAACGGGTTCTAACCTAAATGTGAATTTCTTAAAGGTCTCTGGATTGTTTCCTTACTCGCTTTTGGTTCATTCGTTTTTTTTTCGATAAAATGTAAATGGAATAATAAACGTAAATGTAAATGTAATAACCGAAGTAATAATGTGGAAATAAATATAAATGCAATAAATGTAATAATAAAGGTAATAAAATAAATGTAATAATTAGTGTAAAGGTAATAATAATAAATGTTAGAAAACGTAAATGCAATAATAAATGCAGTAATTATGTCAAAATAATAGAATCTGTATGTGCAGAACAAGAAGATAGTTTTAATTTGTGCGAATGTACTTATAAGCGGGACCCTTTAATAATAATAATAATAATAATAAAAAAGCCCTTCTGGGGTCGGGGGAAGGGGATCTAGCCTAGGCGCGAATTCCTTAATGGTCTCTGGATTGTTTCCTTCTCGCCTTTTTCATTCGTTTTTCGGTTCACAATTTCTGTATAATAAACAACAGTGTAATAATGAATGTAATAATAAATTTATATTTCTGTAATAAATAATAATGCAATATTAAATGTAATAAATTTAATAATAAATGTAATAATTATGTAAAAAATAATAGAATCTGTATGTATAGAACAAGAAGATAGTTTTAAATTTGTGCGAATGTACTTATAAGCGGGTCCCTTTAATAAAAATGCCCTTCCTGTGTCGAGAGAACGGGATCTAACCTAGGTGCGAATTTCTTAATTAATGGTCCCTGGACTGTTTTCCCTCTTGTTTTTGGTTCATTCGTTTTTCTGTATCCACCCGAAGAGGATGCCAGTGGGCATCGAAACTGTTGTGGAAATAAACTCTGTCTATTAGAGTGGGTTTTAATTATCTTACGAAGAAGTTTGCTTGCAGTGGTGGTGAACTACGTATGGAAGCCTCGTCACGACACTGACTCCATATTTTACTTGGCAATGTTATTGCGAGCTGCTCATACCTTGAAATGGGGGTATGGGCGTTGACCCGTTGCCCACGCTGGGCTTCCATCATGAAAAAGAAAAACTTTAGTATTTGCCATTTACCATTACTTATTCAGACTATAGTGGATTTAATTACCCAGAAGGGATTCTTGTTCCATGCACATTAGGTATGTGTATTCCATATATATATATATATATATAATATATATATATATATATATATATACCACACACACACACACACAAGTATATATACGCAAAGAGTGTCACTGTACTTGGGAATTTCGAGTGATATGAATATTTATTTTGCATGGTGATCTTCACTCGTGTTCTGTTGCAGACAAGGAAAATCTCAAGGGAAAATACATCACTATACTCGTACATGCACAGAAAAGCGAATGCGAATACATTGCAAAGCTCTTAAGATTTTCAGTTTTCTACTTTATGATAAAATTTAAAATTATATTTAATTCTAACTATATGCAAGAAAATTCATTTCATTTCATGCAGTTACACAAGTTTCATATTTCTTGCACGCACACACACACACACACACACACACACACACACACCACATATATTATATATATATATATATATATATATGGGACATGTTATGTGCCTTGAAAAGTAGACGCTCAATTCTGCCAGTTGAGGTTTAAGTTTTGGTTTTTGGCTAAAAATATAATAGTTACCCCTTTTTCTTTGATGTATTCAATCCGACGTGAATGCAACGAGTCTTCTGCTTATATTGAGGTTCTAATATAGCGGGGGTAGGCTGCTTTAAACCCTAGATCATGTCCCAAAGCTGGATTCTATCTGCTTTGCAGATAGCTGGTGAGGGAAGCTATATTTTAGGACCTCTTTGCGAGTGACCCGTTGCCCACATCGGGCTAACATCATGAAAAAGAAAAATATAGTATTTGTCATTTACCATTACTTATTTGGACTATATTGGATTTAATTTTTCCAGAAAAGTTCCTTGTTCCATGCACTGTCTGTGTGTATCATATACAGTATATATATATATATATATATATATATATATATATATATATATATATATATATATATATATATATGCTGTAAACCCACAAGGAAAAAGAAAAACGATTCCAAGGCGTTTCGGTATTCAGAGCTACACCTATATATATATATATATATATATATATATATATATATATATATATATATATGCTGTAAACCCACAAGGAAAAAGAAAAACGATTCCAAGGCGTTTCGTGTATTCAGAGCTACACCTATATATATATATATATATATAGAGAGAGAGAGAGAGAGAGAGAGAGAGAGAGAGAGAGAGAGAGAGAGAGAGAATATCATGCACGATTACACACAATTTGCATAATACAAAAATTACTACCACTGTGCAGTGACAAGGTAAAATTTAACACACCTGGCATATATTTCAACACCGAGGGAACAACGTTTCGCGAACCAGAGGTGTTTTACGCCAGGCTTTTAGCTTTCACCTTATGGTATCACAGTTCGCGGCTTGTAATATACAGGGTATTTCATATGTCTGGAGACACTGGAAATATGTAGAAAGAGTAATACAACGTTATGACAATGTTTTATTTTCAACATACTATTATAGAAGGTATTCAAATTTTTCATCCTCAACTTCAAGACAGTTCATTACTCGTAACTGGCAAGTTCTCTGAACACTCTGATTGTTTCAGAAGAAATTCGCTGCAACTCCAGTCTTATCTAGCTTTCAGATCCTCAAATGTTCTTCGTCTGTCTATGTAGGATAAAAACTGAAACAAAAAACAAACACAAAACAAAAATGTAAAAGTTGTCTCCAGACATATTAAATATTCTGTGTATATATATATATATATATATACAGGGTGTCCCGTAAGTCTGGACCCATAGGGAAAAATAATAAAATTACAAAATAGTCCAAAAAATTTATTACATAATCTGTTCAAAGTGTCCGCTGTTGTGTCGCACACATAGTTGAAGACGCAATCTCCACTGCGACAGCACTTTCTGAATCACAGTCGCAGAAATATCTTGACACGCCTCCACAATGCGTGCTTTAAGGTGGAAAATGTTCTGAAGTTTGACCTCGTACACTTTGGCTTTCAAGTGGCCCCAAATAAAACTCCAGCGGAGTAAGATCATAATAAAAAATAATAAAAATAATAATAAAAATAATAAAAAAATATATTATAAATAAATTTTGGACTATTTTGTAATTTATTATTTTTCCCTATGGGTCCACTTACGGGACACCCTGTATATATATATATATATATATATATATATATATAGAGAGAGAGAGAGGAGAGAGAGAGAGAGAAGAGAGAGTGGGTCTCAGCTGGATGATGATGAGGAAAAACGAGAAAGCTTGCAGGAAAGGGGGTTGCTTGCTTTGTTGCTTAAAGAACTGTAGGCCTGCATCCAGTTTCAGCAGTCGTTACATGAGTGTGTTGATCACTTCTGGGCATCCGGTGAGGAGTCAAAATGCCGGTGAATGGATGAGTGGAAAACGTTGTCGAGAAAGAAAGAGACTTAAGTTGAAGGTGCCAAGGTCGAGAAAAGAATAGAGAGCGAGGCACTTTTACGCAGCAGCGAATTTATAGGTTTCCGGAGAGGCCAAAGAAACCGTTAAACCCCGCTTCCTTGCCGGCTCCTTCGGGAACCGTTAAAACAAAGCTCTTCTACCTACGTGCTCTTTCTTTCAAGCGGGCAACGGAAAATTAATTAACTACAGAGTTATGTTAATGCTGTATGTAAAACGTTAGACTTTTGTATTTGTCACTATATATTATATATATATATATATATATATATATATATATATATATATAATAATTGTATGAGGGTATATAACTTGGTTCAAAGTCTAAAAGGCCTTACCAGTAACAAAGTATTTGTAAGCGATTACTGTAACGAGTTACTGTTTTGGATAAAAATACTCTTAACGAAATATTGTTTTTGACATGTAATTCTACTTGTAAAGAAGTAGAGTTTCAAACATCAGAACTACTTTTTACTTCGTTACTTTTTCAAAAAATTTTGCAATTACTTTTTGGTGAACTCTTTTTGATCGCCATTTTAACCTAAATGCACGTTTCCAACCTTCTTCGATGCTGAAAAGTTCTGAAGTTCAAAGTTGCTTGATGGCTCAGTTAATGTCTTCCTTAATTCTATTGTCTCTATGACTGTATTTAGCAAATACTGTGACTGCATTTAGTAAATAATATAATTGCTGGTGATAGTGTATTTCACAACACAATATAAACATATGTAAAGCCAAAAAGTACTTTCTACTTTCTGCTTCTAATTACTTTTCGGAGCAAGTAATTGTACTCCTACTTAGTTACAAATTTTAGATAATTTGTTCATCACTCTTTATATGTGAGGTTTGGTTGAGTACATTCAGTGAGAAATGTAGTTTTAAAAGCGTATTTGTGAAGAGAAATTTTAACTCTATGAAGGAAAGAGAGTCTAAAGCAGTGGTTCCCAACCTCGGGGTAAATTACCCCACTAGGGTGGTGACAACTATTTTGTGTGGTAATGACATGCGATCCAGACGTTATAAAAAATAACATCGTGATAATCCAGAAGTTATAAACAATGATATCTAATGATTAGGGTAATAGGGTAATGGGGCTGGATTAGAATTGAGTTTTGGGTAACCATACAAAAAAAGGTTGGGAACCGCTGGTCTAGAGAGGTTTTTTGGGTGTATGTTGCATAAAAATAATTTGTCATCTGACATTGTCTTTATTATTTGTTGCAAATCGATAGATATATGTTATTGTTACATTATCGTTATTGTTACTGAAAATTTAAAGTTCTTAAAAGAGTGTTCAGTCACGAATAGTAAAGCTGATAGATTGTTGGGTTTTATTTCTTGTAATTTTGAATATAACTCTAAAGATATTGTTTTGCCATTATATAAGTCGCTTGTTAGGCCTCATTCAAAATATGCTGTACAGTTTTGGTCATCCTATATGAAGAAGGATATAGAAATGGTAGAAAGGGTTCGGCGTCGCGCAACAAAGCTTATTCCAACTTTAAGTGGTGAACCATATGAAGATTGACTCAAAGAGTTGAATTTGTATACGCTTGAAACTCGGTGTTTAAGATGCGACTTAATTCAGGTGTTCAGAATTTTAAATGGTTTTGATAACAATTTCTTCAACATGACCGATAGGAACATTATTAGAAACAATAGTTTTAAAATAAGGGGTAAAAGATTTTAAACAAACGTTGCAAGGGACTTTTTCACCTATACTCTAGAGGTGGAATAGCCTACCCGCGGTAGTCATGGCAAGCACTTCAGTTAATATACTTACGAACAGGTTGGATAGGTATTTTAGTAGCATCAATTTGTATTAAAGGAAGAGTAGTTTCACGAGTTAAATAATAAAGTTTCGGGCGGGCCGCTACGGAGAAATGATGCAACGACGAAATGGTGACTTATTGTACATAATAAATAATAAAAACGTCATTAAAAAAATGCACATATAAAGTGTACGCATGGTACGAATGAACTCTAAAGCTATTCTCTTCATTATATTTTTCCTACTTTCCTATAAATCTCCTTTCATCACTATTGTAAGCACTATTGTCAGCAGTAACTGGTGGATGAGGGAGAGAGCCTTGTCTGTTCTACACTTTACTATTACTACTATTCTTGTGTGAAACCTTTATGCGTCCATAAGTAAACATGGCATAAGTTTTCAGTATTCCCTTTTTTCATTGTTATTTCTAACTTTTCTACTTCCTTTTTGCGCTAGCCTAGAGTGGATCTTAGGGTCTTTGTTAGCCTGTAACTCTGTAACTCCGTAACTGCTATAATTTGTGATGCTTTCTTTTTAGTTACTATAAATTATTAAAAATAAGTTGTTTTAGTTTTATTTAAGGATAATTATAATTGGTTGACCAAAAGCGAGTTAAGCTGTAATAGTGTCTCTTTACTTCATTAAGGGATGCGACAAAGCCATTTGCACTCATACATACATATATTCATACATACATACATACATACAATGGTTCAAAATACCGTGCCTAATTTATTTTTCTTATATCTTTTTTGAAAGCGCATTAATACGGGATTTTTTTATTCATAAAACTTCTGATGTATTTTAGTTTATTTATTTTATTTATTTTATTTATTTATTTCGAAGATAGAAAGGGAATATTCGATGGCCATATAATGGCCATTTTGATGGATACTTTAAGCTCTATGGCACACAAACCTCGCAAATGACGTAAGAAGCAGGGTCGAACAGAAGAAAACCTGCAGCGTATGGTCGAGGAAGCGATGAAGCGACATTTTGTGTCTCTGGTAAAGTTAATAGGGATAATTGTCGCATCTGGAGGACATTAAATCCAAAAGCATATCGTGAGCATGAGCGAGATATACCAAAATTTAATGTTTGGTGTACTCTCTCTGCTAAAAGAACCAGTGAGTCTTCCTTTTTCCGAGATGCTAACGGACAAACAACGAAGGTCATTGGAAAAAATTATCATAAAATATTCTGGCAATTTGCCTCGCCTTAGTCAGAATCTTATGATCTCTATGAAATTATCTTTCAACAGGACTAAGCTCCACCCTAATTCGTTTTCCACTTGACGTTCGATGGCTCTTAAATTAGCACTTTCTTCATCGGTGGATTGAAAGACGCGGACCAACTCCTTCAGCTTCATGGTCCGTAATCTGACTCCAATTTTTTTTTCTCTGGGATTATGTAAAATCCAAAGTTTATGCAACGCAGCGCCGAAATTTGGTCGCTTTAGAAGAACACATAAACGCCGTTATTCTGGGTATTTCTTCAGAAACTTTGTCCAGTGTTACAAATGAAGAGCTTTGTGCTCAGGTGGATGAAGTGTATTGACATTGGTAGGACACATGAAGAACTGGTATGAAGCTTAGAAACAATTTAGAGTGGAAATTCTTGTTTACCTTTGCACCACGTTTACTAATTGCATCCTTCCATCTTCGTTGACCGAGTATGATTAAAAGTCTTGCTGTTAGGTAAATTACGAAAGTCTTTATTCTTATGAATCAGCATCGATGAAGGACCCAAAATGCTTTACTGATCCTGAATAATACTTAATTCAGAGTTATAATGCCATCATATTGGGTTGATTTCTCTCGAGAGTGTACAATTTTAGCCACTAATAAAATAACCTCTTTCGTCGTAATAACAATCAGTGAATATATATGTCATGACAAGTTGCAATGAAAACTTTAGAGAAGTCCATTAATTAATGAAAGATCGACGATGTTTTCCCATATCTAAAAACGCTGTCCGCCAGGATAGAGTGGTGGTAAATCATCAGGCTGTTAATCTGAAGATCCTAGACTCGAGTCTCGATTCAGACCTTATATTTTAGCGATTTAGGTGCTTTTACTGAGATAGTGGGATATTACTTCAGTTCCCACGAAAAACTATAGGTTTCCTTCGTTAGATAACTTTAAATGTTACAACGAGGTTAAAACAGTTCAAATCATTATCTTTAACATTAAGTCGTTTCTTTTGCGTCATCTTTTGAAAGTAAAATATTTCTATATAAAACTATTTTCTTCTCAATATTTAAAGTTGCGTGTAAATATGTTTAATGGAAGGTAATTTGAAAAGAGAGTCTATTAAATTGGATATGCATTGATTTGAATATTAGGCAAGTTTTCGCATCCTTTCTTGGTGAGAATAATCATCTGGATAGTGAGATAAAATGAAGACTTTTCAGAAGGGGTCAGTGAATACATAATTTGAATATGGAATTTAAATACATAATTTAAACGGTATCTAACTGCATGAATTATTCATAATAGGGGAAAAATGTTCTTCCTCACTTCCATATTGTTTCATTAACTCTCGCTGGTACAGCAAAAGGCGTCATAGAGAATAACGAACCGACACGTTTGCTCTTGAGGCCTGCTCGGGATTATCATCTTCGTTCAGTCTGCAAACAAGGAGATTCCGTTAACAAAGTAGTTAATTCCGTTTAGATTGTCAAGAGATGTAATTTCTCTTGTGAGAAATTTACTTTGAACTCTTCTTGTTTTTAATCTTGTTTAAATGTATTAAAATATAGCGTTCTGTTGGGTCTAATATATTTACAACACATTTATGTTCCCACGAAGCATATATAAAATGTAAAGAGCTATAATAGGTTTAAGGGATTGTACAGTTCAGTTAAATACTTAATCCTTAGTTAAGCTGGCACCCTAAATGGCTTTCCATTTTCAAATAATTAATTATTTAACTCAAACACGTTTTAGTTAACTTGAATTAACAGAAAACGACTTAACAAAAGCAGCCATAAAGCGTTTCGGAATAAGAAACAGCTCTTATAAGATTGAATTGCAAGACTTGACAATACAGATATGCTGTAATTTCACTGCAAAAGGACTTTGTGGCCACTCTGTACAGTAAATTAGAGGAATTACTTAAAATTGTGATTTAAAATTTTTTTTAATCGAAATTTGAATTGAGATCAAGCCTCCTTCATGAATCATTAATGGTGTTTAGAGTTTTTAACCTCCTTCGTAACCTCAAAAGTCATGTGATAGGGGGGGGGGGACAGAGCTTTACGTGTTCTTTACTTTTGTACGTCATCTAGAAGGAAAGGATGGTTACCCTCATCTGTTAAACGGAGTGAACGTCGCTCAACGTCGTTGATTCAAATTAGGTGAATACACAATAATCTAACATTAAATTTTTTTCTTGTTTTTGAGAGAGTGAATTGCAAAAATTTTGCTGAACTAACTCTCAACGATAGTATATATATATATATATATATATATATATATATATATATAATCGTAATGCTTTTACTATTACATTAGTGGAAAAATTATGGCCTTTAAACGTTTTGGGATACATTTTAATGGCAGAATTAACGTTTTAATTCCTTAATGGCGAGAAAATGACGCGTTAAAATTGGTAAAAGCAGACGCGCAGAAGCACTTCATATATATATATATATATATATATATATATATATATATATAAATATATAATTGTTTTTGCAATTTCCAGGGGTTTCAACCATTTTTAAATACAAGAAAGATTTCAGAATCCTCAATAATGCTATTAATTGCAGTATTTTCTCCTACTGCAATATTGCAATGAAGACCATTTGTAAGTAAGTTTGTTGCAGCGTTTGTAGCATTTACAGTTCATGGCCGACCAGTCTAGCGTTAATTACACGTGCTGCTGAATACAAAAACTTTTCTGCGTTGTATTCCCTAACAACTTCATTTCTATTCGCTTTTGTTGCAGTTTATCATCTGACTGAATTCATACATACATCTGAATGCAGAAACATTAGAAATAGTTCCTTTATACAAACAATGACATTTCTCTCTCTCTCTCTTTATATATATACGGTATATATAGGTATCTGTCTTCTTTTGTAAGAAGCCTTATCCTATTACCTCGCATTATCAAAAAATTTAATTACATTCCAGTGTTATTAAAATGTTAGGCAACCCTGTTTGGTAGGAATGACTCGGAAGAAATGAAAGTTTAATATAATTAAATTAGGTATGGTTTGTGTATATATAAGACTTATAGTGGGTACCGGTAACTTTATTTTAGGGGTACATGGAAATAAACAGGGACAGATAAATGAATCTTGAAACTGCAAAGATCCTCAGATTTTGGTCTAGTTTGTGTAGAACAAACCGGAGGTGACAGAAATGTGGTTATGATTGGAACGGGTGCATTTGCTTTACCTAATGAAACACAAATCGCGGTTCATCTTGCTCCTAATCAGTTATGTACCCGACCTATAAAACCAGGAGTGTCCATAAGAAGGAAATGATTGTGTCCTGGACTGCTCATTGAATTATGATTACTCAAGGCATTGTTGCGTATACTGGTGGTAATAAACCACGTACAGAAGCGACATCATCCTCTATATACTTGGCAATGATACTGCGAGCTGATCGTACTCTAAATGGGTGTATGGATAGAGAGATGATGTAAAAACAGTGAAGCCCTTGCTTTATCTCTCTCTCTCTCTTTCTGTACACATATATATATATATATACCATAAATGGGGTAACTGGACCCTAATAAGTTTAAGGTAAATTTTGTTATATAAAGGTATGAATTTTTCCATAAATTGTAAGTACCTAAAATATATATATATATATATATATATTGTCTTAATTTATTAAGTGATAATATTAATGTAACTTAATTGTTAAAATGACTCCACCCAAATGGATGTCGTTAGTGCTGTTCTGAGTGAAATTTAAAGCGTCCTTCAAATATTTCCGTCTGAGAGACGCCCGAGCAGCAAATGACTTAACTGACGCATGTCTAGTCGTGTCGTTTCCTGTCTGGGTGTCTGGGTTCGCATTCTTGGGATAACTCTTGCTTTTTAATTCAAATTCAAATTCAAATTCCTTATTGTTCAAAAGACAGTCCAGAGAGAATACAAATACAATTCTTTTCCTCAGTAAAGGTATACAGGGTGAACCACATATAAGCGACCCCAAGAAAATTTTCCACATAAAAAGAAATATGAATTATTTATCTTGGGGCCGCTTTTATGTGGTTCATCCTGTAAAATAGAAGCAGAGAGAGTTACTTTTCACAGTAATAATTACTAACATAATGAATTATACAAAATTATATACGTAGGATCATGGCATTTATATACAGGACTTACGATTCAATTATCGTTGAAATAATAATTCAATAGTATACGTTCGTTGATACTAATTTGAACGAACTTAAATGAGGTAAATGTTTTTAATTTAAGAAGTAGTAATTTATACGTGAAATACACTTTTCTAAATGGTTTTAGGAGAAATAAAGAAATAGGATATAAAGGAAAGAGGTAAAGAGAGAAAGAAACTAATACCCAGCCATGATTTCCTTTATATACAGTGTATATATATATACATGTATTTTTTATGTTGGAAAAAGGGGGCCATGGGCGAGCGCCTGCAAAAGTTACCCCTCCATAGAAAAAGAGAGAGCTGAAAACAAGGTCTCCAAGGCTCAACGATGCCACTTCTTTTTTTAAGAAATTTTGAAAAGATTGTGTAGTGTGTAAGATGCATGTATGTTTAGTGAGGAATAGAGGGAGAAGTGTGTATTTGAGAGCATGCTGGACTACTCACAGGCTGGATGAGACACGGAAAAAGGTCAGCTAAAGGGGACGGTGACAAGAGAAACGGGAGTTCCAGCACTCCTGTCTCCTGCCTAACGTCTACCCCAAGTACTTCCCTGGTCGATTGGTGTCTATAGTCTCCTCAAAAAAAATAAATAAAATATATAGTATATATATATATATATATATATATTTGAATCGCTTTTTATTTATTTATTTTTGTCTTTTTGGACCACATGTCTCTTTCTATCATGGAAATATCTTAGAAAAACGAAACGTGTTATATATCTTTACCCCCTTATTCTCTTCTTTTAACTCCCTATTCTCTTCTTTTAACCCCTTACTCTCTTCTTTCTCTCTAGCTAACCTTAGAATGGATCTTAGGGTCTTTGTTAGCCTTAGCTTCTGTAGATCTGTAGATCTTTTAACGTCATACATCAAAATGCAAGAGAAAGTTTAGTTCAGATATACTTCCAAATTCTCAAGATAAAATCCACAATTTCGCATTAAAAATTCTTTGTATACTTGAAAGTTTGTTCTTCCATTTAAGTGAAGTCTTTCCTTTCAAATGTTTGTCTTCCTGAAATAAGTTCGAGAAGTGAAGTAGAAAAGTGTTACCATAAGCAAGTAGAACTTGAGATGTATCTATCTCTTTCGCTGTTCTTTGTTTGGCCAAAAAATTTAAAGCTGTCCGTACGAGTAAACGTTAAATGAGAGATTATGCGACAGATAATGGCTGAATTTTGAATATATCTTGTATGATATTTTGATGTATGGAACTAAATCATAGTCAAAACATTATTAATGACTTATATGACGTAATTTCGAGTTTAATTATAAAAAAAAAAGCTTAATTTTAACTGAATCCGATATGAATACCTGACTAACTGCATCACTATTCCTGTGCTGCAGCATATATATATATATACACACACACACACACACATATATATATATATATATATATATATATATATATATATATATTATATATATCTATATATATATATATATATATACACACAGTATATTCTCTGATTTATTCAAGGCCTTTGCAAAGATGTGAAGCCATCATCCGTACGCGAAGGTTGCACATCTTTTGCAATTTGTTGTAATTTACTGGTATTTAGACTCATATTCTATAATCTAAGTTATATATTAAACTAGAACTGTAGTGATCTTTGTTTTAGTTCATAACTGCAGTGGGACCCACACTTATAATCGCTACTTTATATACAGAGAGAGAGAGAGAGAGAGAGAGAGAGAGAGAGAGAGAGGAGAGAGAGAGAGAGAAGAAAAACTTAAACTATTGAAGATGGTCGCACATGATCTCATTTTGATTGAGCATTATTTAATTCGATTTAAAATGTATTCCGTAAATCCACAGTAGGATTTAAATAAGCGACATCATCCATAGAGTGTTTGAACTGATAACGCGAACGAGAAAATTAGGCGACAATCGCATGCGCTGCGATGGGAGCTCATATTGGAACCAAATTGTGAAAAAGAAATTTTCGTCAGAATAATAAATCATCCGAACGTAATCAAATCTAATTTAACCAAAACTAACCTAACTTTATACTCTTTTTTAAGAGGTTAAGTTAGGTTGAATTAAATTCTGATGATTTTCGTTTCGAGGACACGTGATATTTGTTCGGCAGCGATCCAAAAATTTCATCAATGAAGCGTAACTTTATGAATCGCTTTTCTTGAGCACGAATAAAATCGAACCGCAAAATTAAGATGGGATTTCGTGGATGTTGCTCCCATTTAGAGGTTTTCCTGTTTATAAAGAGTGAAATACCTCCTAATTTTGGGTATCTGAACCGTTTCAGTTCTGTATACAAAGAAATTAAGATCCTTAACCCGTTAACTGCGCGAACGTCCAGTTACGAGTCGAGCCAAAAACACGGGCAACGCAAAGAGATATCTCAGTTTAAAGCTAAAACCCGTGTATATACGGGGCTGCGCAGAAATAGTCAGAAGCGAGAGCCCGTGATAGTACGGTTTGCGCAGCAAACAGGATAATATATATATATATATATATATATATATATATATATATATATATGATGAAAAGAATCACGAAGGAAAGGAAACACAGAATGGTGCTCAAGGTGTTCCTGAGGAGTTCATTAGACGGAAGCGCTTGAGCACCATTCTGTGTTTTCTTTCCTTCGTAGTTCTTTTTATCATAAATATTTTTCACCTGTTACTTTCGTGAATTAATTTTCATATATATATATATATATATATATATATATATATATTTTGCAACATAAGTCATATCTGCTTTGCTTTAATATAATTAATAAAAAATTAAAAACATGCCCCCCATGAATTTTATCAGCTCAGAGACAATTACACTTATATAATTAAAAATTAACTAGCATTATTTAAATAATTAAATAAAATTAAAAATTTATAATTGAATCTTTTTTTAAAATTATATATTACATTTTCGCATTTTTAAAAAACTACAAATTTCACGGATGGAAAGTTAAAATTTAATGACCAAAGTTTCAGAAGGAAAAATATAAATTTTCAATAAAATCTTAATTAAGAATTAGAAAAAATAAAATGAAGATTCGATGTAACGTAACTACCTATTAACAACTATACAATTAAGTGTTCCCTTCTTGGTGGGGTTGGGCCGTTTTAGTGGGTATTCGCCCCCCTTGGCCCCTCTTTCTAATAAGAAAAAAAAGACGATTTTCTTTGGTGTCTGGCAAAATCGTCTCTAATAGACAAAAACAGAAGCGAAAGTCTTTATACAGTATTTAGAAAGTCATTGTAAACTGCATTATCGTTCTCATAAACTAAAAGGTTTTAAAAAGACGTTAAAGGGTTTTTTAATGCTTGCAGACAATGCATGAACAAGCAGAAGTGTTTCTCTGTTTTCAACCTCTTTTGAAGAGTTGCGCCCGATTCGCACTTTCTGTCTAAAGAATTTAAATTTGGTGAATTGACCTCCGAATACATTATCGTAAAAGAGGTCTTTACAGTGATTTTACAATGGAAAGAGCGAAGAACCATAAATTAAGTAAAAATCTCTCTCGGAATTCCATTTTGAGAGTGTTTTTTTTTATGCAGGTATTAGGGGCCAAGGGCAAGTGTCAGCGAAAATGCCACCCCCCGTCCCCGCCCCCGTGCTTGATGGTTCTTTTTTTTTCAAATTTCGAACAGATTTTCAATATGAGGATATGAAAAAAGAAAAAAAACATCAACCTGACCCTGAAAATTGAATAGAAAGAGCAAAGAAATTTTACATTAAACGTACAGTGAAGGGGAAGAACTCCTCCTCCGTCGCCGGAAAAATAGGTCAATAAATGTAAAATATTCTTTCGGTGTATTTTAGATATTTGGAAAATACGATTTTAAAAAAAGGTATAGAAGAATGTGTAGGAGATTTTAAGTAAAAAAAAAAAAAAATCCGGTAGAGTAGGGCCTATATAGCAGGGTTGGCAAAAACCTGGGTTTTTCACAAGAAACCCAACCCAACTGGGTTTTTGCTAGGGTTTCGGGTTTTTGGTTTCTTGATGGGTTGAAATTTTTTTGAGAAAGGTTCGATAATTATGTAGTGCCTAATATATCTATTATTTTATTAATTTATTTATCTAATCTACAATATATATTAAAAAGACATCTTTATTTCACAGAAAGTTCGGATATGAGATGATAATGACATATTAGAATTTTCTCCATTTTAATTTTAGATCGTTCCTTTATTTCTTAACAGCAGATTTCAGCTTTATTTAGATCTAACTCAAATTAAAATTTTTAAGATGCCAAACTCAAAGAGTTATAGAGGTGGAAGATCTAAAGCTAGCGAATGGGACGAGGTGACTTTATTAAGTGCTGAGCCTACTAGAGTACTATGCAATTATTGCAAAGAAAGTATCACTCGAAAACTTGAGAGAGTGAAACATCATCTAGAGAAATGCAGTAAAAGAAAAGTGGAATGTTTTGAAAATGAGGCAAGAGACTCGAATTTGGAGCATCAGTTGAAACTGATTCACTTCCTCCAACTTTGGCTTCTGGTAAAGATGATCCAAAGATTATAAGTGAAAATGTGCCTGAAATGAGTGACACCAGTGCACGTTCTTCATCATCCACATTCTGTCATTCAACACCAATAAAGCATAAAAGGCAAAGATCAATTACACCATTTGTGGTAAGAACGACTGTGGACCAAAAGGAAGAATTAGATTTACAAGTTGCAAGGTTCTTTTTTTCAGCTAACATACCCTTCAACGTTTTAGAAAATAAAGAATTTATAAAATTAATCAAAGGTCTAAGATCAGGATATGAACCACCAAACAGGAAAAGGTTGGCATCTGATCTGTTAATAAAAGTTAATGATGAAGTAATCCATGAAATGAAGAATGACCTTAATCTTGATGATTTTACCATTACCCTTATACAAGATGGCTGGAGTTCAGTAGGTAATGATCTTATTATTGCGCACAGTATTCATAATGGAAAAAAGCCATATCTGATTTTAGCAGTAGATGCTGGAAGTACAAAAAAGACAGCAGAATATTGTGCTGGGTTTTTGGTGGGTTTTTGGTGTTGGGTTTTTGGGTGGGTTTTTGGGTTTGGTTTTCGGGTACCAACCCTGCTATATACCCTACCTATAATAAAAATAGTTAATATACGAAGTTAGTAGGATAGTCACTCTTAAACCTTAAAACATGGCTTAGTTTCGTTTGATTAAAGGGCGAAGAGTTGTTCAAAGCTTTTATATCATGTTGTAGCACTTTATATTTAACTTAATTAACTTAATTAAGTATTTTAAGTTAAAAGTAACATTCTGTTTAGTCTAAGCCGGCTTGATCGGTAACATTCATGATCAGTAACATTTTTAATAGAAGCTATTAATAAGCCAATAGTGAATAGTAAGTACTACGATGTAGAGAAACTTGGGTCCTGCATAATTAACATTTTAAAAAATTATCGTGATTCGGCTGGTCCAGTAAAATAATTAACTTAAGTTTTGGCTCGGTTACGCATTGATATTCCATAATCAGTTTTTATATAATTACATTGTTACCTGTCACATGTGAATTTAGGCGCATAGAAGTTATTTAAACAGCAAATTCATGTAAGGCCTTTAAGCAACTCTATACCAGACAATCTTTCCGGAATGGAAAGCAGCCGTTATCATATATTGGGAATAGGGTTTCTCCTTATATGCAGCTTTCTTCTTCCCGGAAAAATGAAGCCAATTCCCGGGATCCCGGGAAATCCAGGAAATGGTTGTATATTTAACCCTTTCATACCTGATTTTCGTTTCTTTTCATGCCACAAAAAAAACACTTATGTGATATCTCTAGAAAGACTAAAACCTCATAAAATTTGATGGTCTCATTTATGACCATACTGCATGAAAGGGTGAAGAGAACGGTAATTTTTTTTATTGTTCAGTGATAAAATACCCTTTTAGAATTGGGATAACCAATTACTTATGCCTAGATGACCACTTTTGCATTGTAATACTTGAATTGAGTTTACCAATCAGTGGTAGCTATTTATTATTTATTAAACATAATATTTATCATGCTATTCATCTGCAGGGGACAAATAAAAGGCTAAAATATTATATTCCTTTAATTATAATTAGGTGCATTTGCATATAAAAAAAGAAAAAGAAAAAGAAACTTCATTAAAAAAAAATAATTTATACCTTTTATCTCAACATATTTCATCTTAAAATATTTAGCCAATACAAAACAATAAAAATAAAATAAACTTCATTAGAAAAAATAATTTCATCCTTTTATTTTAAAATATTTTATCTTAAAATATTTATCTTAAAATATTTAGAGTCAATCAACATTTTTAAAATAGCTTCTTAAAAAACAAACAATCGATACTTCTATTACTAAGACGAGTTCTCAACTTGGTGATAAATAAACTTGCTGCAGAAAAGGCTCTTTCTGATTCAACAGAGGTTGGCGGAATGGTTTTCAGTGCATCAAATAAATTCATGATGTTTGAAGTTCTGTTCCCTATTGTCTCGAATAACTACAGTTCTTGCTTCAAATGCTTGCTTAAACTCTGAGCAGGATGAGTTGCTTGCGATCGCTAGATAATATACTGAGACTCGGTTCCTTGTATTATACGCAGCGCTAGCGACATTCCCTCGGCCAGTTTTTGGCATACGGGCCCACGTTTGGATTACTCTAAGTTGCTAATGCTAGTAGATGTTCATTTAAGAAAGCGGAAAGTACAATAAAATGTGGTAAATATTATGCAGTTTCCTTTAATTCTACCCAAGAGCCTTCTAATAACAAAAGAAAAAATAAATTAAGTCATTTTAAAATTCCGGGATTTCCCGGGATATTTGTCCAATTCCCGGGATTTTCAAATCCAATAAAAACAGCCGGGATCCTGGGATCCCGGGAAAGAAACCCTAATTGGGAAAACTATCAGTTAATACAGTGGTTCTTAACCTATTTAGGCTGCGACCCAAATTCTGGTCGGGCTAGCTCGGCGACTCATGCCTTCAAACAGTTCACTCGTAATAGATAATAAAATAAATAATTAATAGTAAAATAATTAGGAATAACATAAATAAATGATAAATGACAATTTAATGACTCAATCAAAATGGCTTGGCGACTCAATTTTGGATCGCGACTCAGGGGTTAAAAACCACTGAGTCAAGACAAAAAGAATTTCCATGCAGCGCTACATACTACTTGGTCAGATTGCATAAACTTTCATTTATCATTCCTTTAATATTATTTATTATTCATTTATTTTATTCAGTATGAAAATGTAAATTACGTGTAGACATTAAAGCTGTATACAAATGATAAATCAGAATAGATAAATACAGATAAAATAAATTAGGATAAACAACAGTATAAGGTATAAACGATAATACACGTAATAAATTAGAAAGTACGTCTTAGAGAGATTTTCTTTTGAGAATTTTGTTTTTGTATTATCCTACTGATATTCTTTGTATATCCTCTGTATAACTATGGACAGTAAATCCATGCGTTCCTCTGTACCTTATAAGAACATCCAAAATGATAAACAATTTGGTACTTACGCATTATCGGGACTACCAAACTGTTTATGTATTTTTGCTCTCGTCATTTTTCGAAAATATTAAAATATAGGGAAAAGTTATTAAAATTATTAAAGTTATTAAAAGGCAACATTAGTAAAGTTAAGTCGCTAACAACAAAATTTAAGTTAAGTTAAAATATCAAAACAGTGTATTAACGTTAAATGAGTGAGGAGAGAAAAAGGGAAAAAAATATTTAAGATGGCTTACTTTTATGTGAAGTTTAGTGTATCCCAAGGGTCACCTGAGCCAGAGAAGAAACAGGATGAGTGGCCGGCCCAACCTCACCCGATACCAGCGGCTGGGAGCGAACACCCGAAAGCCCGACACTGCACCCAATGAGCTATACCGGGCGCTCAGATTTATTTTAAATAGATTCTAAAATACGGACGTCATTTGAATCTGTACACTTATAAAGAATTTTAAAATCATCATGTTTAGGAACATCATTACAAAGTGATACAAATTGATGAATTACTGGGAGGAGGAGAATCAGAAACACCATCGAGAGGAAGGACAGTTCAGGAGGATCTGTTCAAATGGTGCTCCACTGCAGAACTGAAGAAGATGACATGTACTCCTAACATAGGACTCTTACCTGCAGTACGGACAGCTATAAACCTAAACATAAAAATAACGTACAGAGGGTTGACAAAAATAAACAGACAACGATGACTGTCCTCAAGAACAAGTGGCAAAACTTATCAATGAACTGCCAGAACGTGTATCAGCTTTACATAATGAAAAGGGTAAAGTAACACGATTCTAAATACAATTGAGTCAATAAAGTTATTATTTATTGACTTTTATTATCAAATCAAAAACTATGGAAAAAATGAAGGTGTCTATATACTTTTGTCAACCTCCTGTAATGGGTAAGAAGATTTACCTCCAAACAGAGAAAAATAATAATCCATTTTGAATGTATTTTTGAAAATAATTTAAAATTAACATAGGGCTAAAAACGTATTGAAACCACCGAAAAAAAGATTTTTTTATGACGTCACTCAAATACCGTTAAGGTGAAGGAAATATAATAAATTTGTTTACGAATACTGTAATCAGGGCGGGAAGTTGATGTATATTATTTAGGAACTTGTAGACATGGTGATAAATCAAAGACTTTGGGAAACAGTTTTTGAAAAAGTGGTCGACTGCAAATTCAAATTCTTTACGAACGAAATGAAAGTTTGAACATAAATTAAAGGACCGATATTTAAGAGGATTAACACTGACACACAATTTTTCCGATTTGTGTGTGTGCGCACTCCCGTAAGCAGCTGCGCATCAGCGAATATTTATACCAAAAATCTAGAAACATTTTTACTGTCGGAACAAAGATTTGTTAGTCCTGATTAAGTTAGTTTACGCGAGGTTAGGTTAGTTAAAGTTTGGTTAGGTTAGGTTAGGTTAGACCTACATTAGCGTGTACCTCACTATTTAATGACTTAATGGAAATCACCCTCAACTGCGTCCGAAACACTTATTGGTTAATTAACTTTTTAGGTATATGGATTTTAAAAATCGTTACCGCACTTATGTAAACACACACACACACACACACACGTGTGTGTGTGTGTGTGTGTGTGTAAGGAGAAAGAGAAAAGCGAATGGAAGTTGCAATAACATTTCAGTGTGAAATAATTTGATCCTTTTAGCAGTTTCCAGCACGCAATATCAAAGACACTTTCAATAGCAATTTCATTCCAAGTCCCATTGAAAAAAAAAAATGCAAAAATAATTTTTTGATCCTTGTAAAAATGAATTTTAGTTTCTTTTCTCAAACGCGATACGCAACAAGACTCATAAGCTTTAACATTAAAACAGTAGAAACGAAGCATCTTCGCATATACATATTTACATAGTAAAATAACTCGTTTATTTCATTTTACTTAAATGAAAAAATGAATTGCCATTCATCAAAAGACAGTTTTATTACGTGATACGTATGTACAGTATATCAAATTAATAAGAAAACATTTCCCCATAAAAGCTATTTCAGTTATTGAAATGCGTATTGGTAATAAAAAGAACTCAATAGCGAATCTAACTTCAAATGGTGTTCAAAGGAATTGAAATATGACAACGATTTTTTTAAATCAACTCCTATTTTTTCTGCTATGTTTGATTAAAAAACGTGTTTTTATTTACCAGGGCATGAGATTTCTTTTCAGTAATGTCGACATTAATGAAATGTAAATTTTACGAAAAAAAATAAAATAGATACTTTTTTTTATTATTTACAGTTCATCTCAAGTTCTGTAAAGAAAAAAAAATTGCCGAAGAAAAATCTATGGAAAATAAACTGAAAATTTTAAAAACTACAAAATAATTTATAAATGGTTGGAAAATAACCATCTGTCACGCCTTCGCTTCTTATGATTTTGTCTTTCATAGTTCTTTATATACGTTCGATGGAGGGGATTTATGCAACTGTATATATATATATATATATATATATATATACACACATTCAACTGCAAAGAACACGCAGTATAAATAACGTAAAGAACGACGCTTGTATAGGAGATATTCCGCGCAAGACGAGAGAGAGAGAACGAAACATTTTCATTTGTTTCGTTCTCTCTATCTCGTCTTGCGCGGAATATCTCCTATACAAGCGTCGTTCTTTACGTTATTTATACTGCGTGTTCTTTGCAGTTGAATGTATATAATGTTACGGCATGCGGGAGGTGCCCCCTTGGGGCATTGGTTTCTGCGAGTATGTAGAAGAATTACGGCATTTGGAAGAGTGAGGCCCATGGTGTAATGGTATCGCATCTGACCGGCAATCGGAAGATCCCGGGATCGATTCCCGGGTGGTTACCTCATTTTTTCATTTGTTTCGTTCTCTCTCTCTCGTCTTGCGCGGAATATCTCCTATACAAGCGTCGTTCTTTACGTTATTTATACTGCGTGTTCTTTGCAGTTGAATGTATATAATGTACGGCATGCGGGAGGTGCCCCCTTGGGGCATTGGTTTCTGCGAGTATGTAGAAGAATTACGGCATTTGGAAGAGTGAGGCCCATGGTGTAATGGTATCGCATCTGACCGGCAATCGGAAGATCCCGGGTTCGATTCCGGGTGGTTACCTCATTTTTTCATTTGTTCGTTCTCTCTCTCTCGTCTTGCGCGGAATATCTCCTATACAAGCGTCGTTCTTTACGTTATTTATACTGCGTGTTCTTTGCAGTTGAATGTATATAATGTTACGGCATGCGGGAGGTGCCCCTTGGGGCATTGGTTTCTGCGAGTATGTAGAAGAATTACGGCATTTGGAAGAGTGAGGCCCATGGTGTAATGGTATCGCATCTGACCGGCAATCGGAAGATCCCGGGATCGATTCCCGGGTGGTTACCTCATTTTTTCATTTGTTTCGTTCTCTCTCTCTCGTCTTGCGCGGAATATCTCCTATACAAGCGTCGTTCTTTACGTTATTTATACTGCGTGTTCTTTGCAGTTGAATGTATATAATGTTACGGCATGCGGGAGGTGCCCACTTGGGGCATTGGTTTCTGCGAGTATGTAGAAGAATTACGGCATTTGGAAGAGTGAGGCCCATGGTGTAATGGTATCGCATCTGACCGGCAATCGGAAGATCCCGGGTTCGATTCCCGGGTGGTTACCTCATTTTTTCATTTGTTTCGTTCTCTCTCTCTCGTCTTGCGCGGAATATCTCCTATACAAGCGTCGTTCTTTACGTTATATATATATATATATATATATATTTAGGGGGGGGTCGAAATTTTGTATTCTTATTCTACACACTGCTCGGAGTTTCCTTTGGGCCCCTAAACAACATACTGTAATTACACCGCTATGCGCCCCCCCTACCCGTTGCATATGCCCCCCCCCCTTTTTAAATTGAAATGAAATTGAAACCAATTCTTTGAATAAAAAAACCTGATAAATGACAAAGATTAAAGTAAATAATGATATAAGTAAAGTTAAAGTAAGTTTTATATATATATATATATATATATATATATATATATATATATATATATAATAAGAAATCTTTCTCCGTATATACTTAAAGAATCAATTGAAGCATACTAAAATCAAAATATTCACCTTAAGAAATTTAATGAAGCATATTAAAACCAAAATATTCACCTTAAGAAATTTAAAATCGTAAATTACTGACACCACTGGCCTTTCCATTGGAAACAGGTAGCTTTTTTCTCGACTCCAGTACATTCAAAATAAATGTATGTCTGTTTTCGTAAACAATTCTATCTTGTGATGCTTCTGTTACCACATTTACAGCATGTTCTCCTCCTTAGCTGTGAGAGAGAAAAGGAATAAGCTGAAGTGGTTCATTTCGAACTTTAAAGATCATCATTTGTCAAATTCTGTAAAATAGGTGAGGGGTGATGGTTTCGTTGTCCCAGTCGATCATGTTAGGATAATCGTCTGCTTCAAAGTTCAGTGTTTTGGCAGCTCAAAATTTATCGCATTGGTGCTCCTAGTTCTTGCTCGAATGATGTGCTGAAGAGCCAGTTCTCTGACCTCTCTTTTGTGTCTGTTATCATTGAGAGTAAGATATTCTCTGGGTGGGCAAAATAGGCGTTATTTCTGAGGACATGCTCCATAATCATCCGATGCTTTTTATCTAAGCCTTTAAGCAAGTGCATGATATACCAAAATTAGATGTTCCCTCATTTGCCTTTGGATGAGACTATCCAAAAAACCAGCCTGGAGCGTAGAAAACCAGCATTATAATTTTTTAGTTTTTTACTAGGTCTTGGATGTTTTTCTCTGGATTCCGTGTAGAGACATATAAGCGCAGGATCCTGTTTGCTCGTGTTAGCCATCTTGCATGATGGAGGGCACCTGGGGATCTGGTGGCTAACGCTTGTGAGATGCGTCCAGATTGTATGCTAATGCACATTTCATACATATATTTTTGGTCACTGCTGAAACTTTTAACAATATCGGCCGAAACTTCTTTAATGTTGTCCTCTACAGGGGTATAATCAACTATATCCAGTTTCGTCAAATCCTCTCGGAGTTTATTTCCAAGAGAACCTTTGAAGGTGTTTGGCCCCGAAGTTTTTCCATCAATTGCTTCAAATACGTGCCTGAAGGGCAGTTCGTTTGCATGCAAAAGGCAAATCAGCCATTGTACCGACCTGTCCAGATATAATTCAATCAATTTTAGCACTCCGCCAATCCTGCCAGTGTTCAATGGGGTGCCATCGCATAGCAAAGCTTTGAGGGATTCTTTGCTATTAGAATCAACTATAAAAGTTATTATTTCATCTGCAATACAACAAGCAGTTCCGTTATCTGGAGCTATATGATCCGTGTAAACATCACACCAGGTTCTTTGACTATTACATAATGTTCTTCGTACTCCATTCCCTTCTTTGTCTTAGTTTGATCTTTTCTACCATCAAATCCGATGCCTTCAATCTGTGTGTTCTCTGATTTCACTTCGATTATGTTCTTTTTCCCCACACGTATTCTTTCTCTTTCCACTTTTTTCCTATCCAACATATTGGTTTCGTCTAATATTCCCATATCCTTCAAAGCTGCATTTACTATAGCTGCAGTAGCTCTGTAAATTACACGGTATCTATCTGCTGTTATTGTTAAGTTATCTACAGATCTACAGAAGCTAAGGCTAACAAAGACCCTAAGATCCACTCTAAGGCTAGCCCGAGAGAAAGGAGAGAGTAGGGGGTTAAGAGAAGAGAGGAGAATAAGGGGTTAAGTAAGGAGCAACACCTATCATTCGTGGGTTAACATTCATTCAGAAAAAGAGGGAAAAAGTCTCACCATCATCATCCGCCGGCCACTGCCGACAAGTCAGAAAAATAGTCGGAGAATATAGGAGAGGGGTGAAAGATGAAAAGAAGTAAAATAAGAACGCTTACAAACCATGCAAACACAGTCTTAACTCACTGTCATACCATGCAAACTACAAACATGCAAGAAAAGAGTTAGAGACATGCAAAGTAAGGAGGATAAGAAAAAAAAAAAAAAGTAGGTAAAGTTAAACAAAAAGTGGGTTAGTTTACGCTATGAGCTACATCTACATTCGTGTTAGTCTAATTTTTTTTTTTTTTTTTTTTTTATTGCTGGCATCACGCTGGCATGTCACAAGCTGGCATTCATCGTCAACAGACTCATCCTCGAGCACCACCACCAGAGCTCCTGTTGTTAACTTTCTTTTTTTAATTTTAAACAACGTTAATATTTTTAAAATGTCTGTCAAGACGGTTCTTAAACACATTAACGCTGGTAGAATGAACGACTGACGCGGGAAGATTATTCCATTTATCAATTACTTTAAACGTAAAGAAGTTTTTAGCGATATTAGTAATGAAACGTCTGCCACGCAACTTGAATCCGTTATTGCGAGTATTACTATTATCGAAAGTGAACAATTTGTCAAAATTTACGTTATCGATGTTATTAACGATTTTGAAAACTTCAATAAGCTCCCCCCTTAATCTCCTAGTTTCGAGTGAATACAAGTCTAACACTTTAATCCTATCTTCATAAGGCTTATTGCGCAATGCCGGAATAAGTTTCGTGGCACGACGCTGAACCTTTCTAACCTATCAATATCCTCACGCAAGTACGGGCACCAAAACTGAACGGCATATTCCAAATGAGGCCTGACTAGGGACTTGTAAAGGGGCAATATAATATCCTTCGATTTAAATTCGAAATTACGCGCTATGAAGCCTAACATCCTATTAGCTTTTGCGCAAGACTCCAGGCACTGGTTCCTAACCTTTAAATCTTTAGTTACGCGTACGCCTAAATCTACTTCCTCGTCAACGCTCGCTAAATCCCTATCATCCATCGTGTACACGTAATTATTGTTGCGAGAACCTATATGCAAAACTTTACATTTATCTACGTTAAATTGCATCTGCCACTTATCCGTCCACTCCATAATCCTATCTACATCGTCTTGGATCCTATTTCTATCGTCCTCGTTAACAACCTTACCGCCTATTTTAGTATCGTTCTGTTCTGATGGTTTTCTCTCAGCTCAAAATCCGGAACAAAGTCAATATCGTCGCTGTCATCATCAATTTCCATGCTCTCATCTTCCATAATATGTAAAGGGTCCAGTTTGCTGGTTGAGGCGACATTCATATCTAGGCTTATCTTGGCTCTTCTTTCTAATCCTTTAACTCTATCGTGAGTCCTTTTTCTTGCGGAAGTCGTTACTCTGTCGATTGGTCCTAGTTGGTTTTTTCTTTGTTTCTGCCCCACAAAAGACTCCCACTCAATCATTGGAACTCTAATATCACATCAGCAATCTGTTCGACTGATTTTTTTTATCGTAACAAGTACAAGTGCAAATATCAAATATTTCATCGAATGTTTCCACCTTCTGCTGAAAACTGTTGTTTCTTTGTTTTAATGGTACTTTATTTAGCTTTGCTGCAGATTCTATCAGTTGTTCAACTTTTATAGCTATTCCTTCAAATCCTATATGTGGAAAGGAAAACTTTTCCCAAATGGCTTCCACATCTTTAGTGACAATTCTGTAACATTCTTTTGCTGTTCTAGAACCTTTCGAAATCAGTTCTTCTCGTTTTCTTACCAATAAATAATGCCTAAATACGTCAGCCTTTGAAGGAGTCATTGAAGGTGGAAATTCTGCAGGATGATCAAATGTTGAATTGTGCGTTTTGCTTCTTGTCGCCATGATTTCACTTATTTAGGCCTAGTAGCATTAATAACAAGAAACTAATTGTAAATTCTAGCAATTGAATCATTCAATCTGAATTTAATTTAACTCATTCGGAATTAAATCATAACTCATTCAATCATAAACAATCTGAAAATAACAATCTGAAACTAAACAAAAAAAAAACGTGACAATAATTTATATAATTCATCTAATCTATCTAAATTAATCTATGTAATCTATTCAATCTATCTAAAACTCTATCTAACTAATCTATCCAAATTAATCTAATCTACTTAATAAGACTTAATTTAATGCATGATTGTCACATTTGGGGTTTATATCTGTGGAGAGAGTAAAATTGGGGGGATGCTATGGAAGGGGTAAGGGGGTCGCATATATTCATTTTTTTACAAGATGTTGAGATCATCATTTCCAACTACGTGCATACTGTGGAATTGGAGAAACTCGATTTTTGATATGTTTCGACCCCCCTAATATATATATATATATATATATATATATATATATATATACTTTCGGCATAATTGACAAGCAAATGTGCTTTAGCCTTCAGAATAGACAAATAAATGCCTGTACGTTTTCTTATATCAATAATCAAAAGCAATTCATAAATTATATATCTTCGATTTGTTTCGTAATCCCAGTCCCTGCAACTCAAACTCCACAATTAAAAAAATCAACGGAGAAATCAAATTTTTTAATATCTAAACTTTTTATATGAGAGAATATATATAATATTCGTAACAGCAGAGTGATATCTACGATATCGTATTTGCTTTTCTATATGTACAATTGTACTTTTCATCATAACAAATCAAACGTAACAAAATTATACTTTTTGTTCGCTACCGCTGTTGAAAAGATATGAAACACAAAAGTAATTTATGTGAATATATACAGGGCGTCCCAAAAAAATGTATACACACTTTAAATACTTATAAAGGCAGTGTTTATTAAAATACATTTCATTTTCAAAATGTAATAGAATCTACAGACATTATTTAATTGTTTTGTCACGCCTGTTTTCAAACTGACGTCCGTTCTGGTCCAGGCACTGCTGATAACGCGAAGCAATGGAATCGCAAACATCACGAAACATTTCGTTTGGTATTTGTGTGCATTCTCGTTCAATGGCTGCTCTCAATTCAGCGACTGTTGCAGGTTTATAGCGTAGACTTTGTCTTTTAAGTATCCCCATAAAAAAAAGTCTAGTGGTGTGAGGTCTGGTGAACGCGGAGGGTATTCTACGAAACCCCTTCGTCCAATCCACATCCACATCGTGCCAAGTACCACTCGCAATACTCCACTCTTCGGTCCGGATCATCATCTTCATTAATAGCATGGACTAATCTTGGAATGTAACTTTTCCATTGACAGCGCTTCAAAATGCGTTGGACAGACGATTCTGAAATTCCTACCTCACGACTCGCTTGCCGCACAGATTTTCTTGGACTTTGGTGATACGTTTCCAGTACTCTTTCTTGCTTTGTGGGGCTTGTCGATGTCCGTGGTCTTCCGGAACGCTTCTTGTGGACATTCTGAACAGTTCCATCAGCTTCAAACTTATCTCTAATTCGAGTGATGGTAAGTCGCGTTGGTGGATCTGTTTGAAACTCCCTCCTAAACTGTCTTTGCACTTCAACTGCGTTTTCACACTTCCAGTAGCATTTTAGAATGAATTTCCTTTGTTCAAAGCTTAGTCTGACTGCCATTATTAATTCTAATGGGTTTAACTTGGAAAGAAAGAAACATCAATATATATATATATATATATATATATATATATATATATATATATATATATATATATATATATATATATATTCGATAAAGAGTCTTTCTTTGTACAATACTTTTAATTATGCAGTGAATTAAATATTAAAAAGTATTAATATATATATATATATATATATATATATATATATATATATATATATATATATATTATATATATATAATATTTATATATGTATATATATATATATATATACAAAAATATTATATATATATATATATATATATATATGCTACTAGCTTTAGCTGATGAATTTATGTTAACGCAAGAAATAACAGAAAACACAAGAAAAAACAACTGCCTAGATTTGGTATTCACAAACAACAGTAATTTAATTGATAATGTGGAAATATCCCCAACTAGGATATCAGACCACAACATCATTGAAATAACAACTAATATAAAGGCAACAGGAAAGGAAAGAACACGCACAACAGAAAGAAGCAAATTCGAAATTTTTAATTTTCACTCCAAAGCTATAAACTGGGAAGAGGTGACATCCAGCATGGAAGTAATAGATTGGAAAACCATTTTCGAGGCCAAGACAACGGAAGAGATGCTAATGACGTTAGAGGAGAAGACGTTAGAAATTGTGGAAAAACACGTCCCAAAGATACAACAAAGAGGAAAGAGAAGCAGGTTCGAAAGACAAAAGAGGGCATTGTTCCGAAAGAGAAAAAGAGTGACTGCAAAATTAAGTAATTGTAAAGATAACATCAGAAAAATATTACATGATAAACTGCAAAGTATCGATGTCGTCATAGAGGAACTAATCGAGAAGCATACAGAAAAAGAAGAAGATGACGCTATAGAAGCGATAAAGGCTAACTCAAAGTACTTCTATAATTTCGCAAAAAGAAAGTCGAAAAACTATGCGACTATCGGGCCTTTAAAAAATGAGAATAGTGATTTATCTGATGATCTAACAGAAGTAGCTGAAATATTAAAAGCTCAGTATGAATCATCTTTCAGTATCCCAAAAACTGACAAACTGATATGCGATAGAAACGCGTTCTTTGAAGAAGAACCACAAGGGGAAAGTATAACGGATTTCGACTTTACGACGGAGGATATTGCACAAGTCATAGGGAAACTAAAAACACACTCAGCGGCAGGACCGGATAAATGGAATGCCACACTGATCAAAAACTGCAAGAATGCAATCGCTGAGCCCCTATACTGGATATGGAGACGATCATTAAACACGGGAGAAATACCGGGCATCCTGAAGAGCGCGAACATCGTCCCAATATATAAAGGAGGAGATCGATCCGAGGCCAAAAACTATAGGCCAGTGTCGCTTACATCTCATCTCACCAAAATATTTGAAAGAATTGTTAGACAGAAAATCTATGACTTTTTGGAAACTCAGAAAAAATTCAATGATAACCAACACGGGTTTCGGTCAGGCAGATCATGCCTGTCACAACTAATGGAACACTACAACAACATTATTGATTCACTTGAAAGTAATGAAAACTATGATGTACTATACACAGACTTTGCTAAAGCGTTCGACAAGTGTGACCATGGAATCATAATACATAAACTGAAATATATGGGAATAACAGGAAAAGTAGGGAAATGGATATACTGTATAATTTCCTTAGTGAGCGGAGGCAAGTCGTTACAGTACAAGGAGTATCTTCATCAGAATCAGAGGTCCTCAGCTCAGTACCACAAGGAACGGTATTAGCTCCACTACTGTTCATAATCATGCTAACTGACATAGATGAGGACGTTACCAGAGACAGCACAGTAACATCCTTTGCAGATGACACAAAGATCAGTAGAAAAATACGAAAACCAGAAGACATAGGATCTCTACAAACCGACATAAACAAAATTTACAAGTGGACGGAAGACAACAATATGAAGTTTAACACCGAGAAATTTCAGCTATTACGGTACGGAAAAAGAGAAGACCTAAAGTCCATGGAATATTATACCCCAAATGGAACAGGAAGTCCAGAGAAATTCCAGAGCAAAAGATTTAGGGGTTGTAATGACAGATGATGCGAAATTTGAAACACAAAATAAGATAGCAGTAAACAGAGCAAAGAGAATAACGGGTCTGATATTGAGAACTTTTAAACGAAGGGATAGGAATGTAATGATCCCCCTACTGAAAACCCTGATAATACCCAAATTGGAATACTGCTCGGTCCTAACATCCCCATATAAAAAAGAAGACATTAGACAGCTGGAGGGGATTCAAAGAAGTTTCACAGCCAAGATCAATGGGTGCAAAGAACTAAATTACTGGGAAAGGTTACGAGAACTAAACCTATATTCACTGGAAAGGAGAAGAGAGAGATACACCAT
Organism: Bathynomus jamesi; assembly: GCA_023014485.1. Lineage (NCBI taxonomy): Eukaryota > Metazoa > Arthropoda > Malacostraca > Isopoda > Cirolanidae > Bathynomus > Bathynomus jamesi. The sequence goes on from JAJOZX010005623.1 coordinate 90,859, forward strand.
TATTTACACTTGGAAAATAATGGAGAAACTAGTCCCTAATCTTACTCTGAATCCCATAACTCCCCAAACAACGGTGGAAGGTAGAAACGGTAGACTGTGTCGTATTCCCAAATTGAAGGCGAGACAGGGAACATCCTTAACCCTGAAAGAAAATAGTTTTGTAGTGAGAGGACCAAAACTATTTAATCAGCTGCCCAAAGACCTAAGAAACACGAAGGGAGTTGCAGTGGAAATCTTCAAAAGAAGACTTGACGCCTGGCTCAGAACAATCCCCGATGAGCCGGGCGTACCTGGCTATGTGAGGTGGAGAGCGCAAGAATCCAACTCTCTACTTCACCAGGCCAACTCGAGAGGAGGGGCGACACGCTTGACCTTCGCGAAAGGAGAAATCATCACGTGGAACCTTTGTAAGGTTGTAAGGTAAGGTATATATATATATATATATATATATATATATATATATATATATTCGATAAAGAGTACATTGTGCTTGAAGGTAGTAGACAATACTTTTAATTATGCAGTGAAATTAAATATATTACAAAAAGGTATTAATAATAACATTTTAATTTTATAACACAACAAAATATTCAGCAAAGGATGCAAATGATACGGAGAATCAACCGAAAACAGTAGAGTCTGACACCTCAAACAGAAAACAGCCTTTGACTAAATATGGCATTCAGTTTAAATAAATATTTTCACTTCCATTTAGGCCATATTATTAAAGACACATGACAAGACTGAAACAGAGTTTTAACTAAAGGACGGGTTAATTAACACAAAATTAAGTACACTACATTATGAAAGGTAAATATATTGTACAATTAACATCTGTAGGTAGCAATTTGTGTAGCATCCCGAACTCTTTATTGTACAATAGGTTGAACCTTTTCCCCGTGTTTTTAGTATGACTCACCCACAGTTGCTGGACAAAATTTTTGGAATAACCGTTCGTTTTTTATCATAGTTGTACAATATTTGAATTTCTCTACTAAAATATTTAATTTTCTCATAAGTTACGGTATTCTTTCTTAAAGACCTAGATATATCTTAGACACTTAAATTCATGTACCTGACAAATAGCACCACCATTTAATTTTTTCTCATGTAGGAAGGAGTGGGCTAAGGGCGAGCCCCCGCAAAAGTGACTCCGCTACAGAAGACGGAGAGAGCCATAAACAAGGTCTCCAAGGCTTAATGATGCCATTTTTTTTAAATATAAATTTTGAAAAGGTTGTGTAGTGTGAAAATGCATGTATGTGTAGTGAGGAATAGAGGGAGAAGCGTGTGTTTGTGTGCTAGACTGCTCACAGGGTCGATGAGACACGGAAAAAGGTCAGCTAAGGAGGACAGTGACAGGAGAAACGGGAGTTCCAGCACTCCCTGACTCCTGCCTAACATCCACCCCGAAGTACTTCCCTGGTCGATTGGTGGCTACAATCTCCTCCTACAATTTAAATACATGCGTACTTTGATGTCCAAATTGTTGAGAATAGAAATCCATAACTTTGTTTTATCTAAATGAATACTTCTGCATAATTTTCACGCACATTTAATCAGCATTCTAAATATCTCTTTTAACTGACGAGTTGATTAAAGCTATATTATCAGCATAAAGTTAGTTACTTATTTTAAGTTCACTTATAGAACAACTAACATTGATATTATTGAGTGAATTAACTCGCTCTCTCTCTCTCTTAAAACACTTAAGATCTGGGACAAATCCAAAGATCTGGCAGAACTCCGTCAAAGAATCAGAAACGCTATTGGATCCACTTCAGAAGAACATCTTATTAATGCTTTAATGGAGTTTGAACGTCAAATACGCACTACATTGACGAATGACAATCACCATGTAGAAGTATTTTTAAACTTGGACAGTTTGGAAATGCAAACAACGAAAGTGCCGAAATATAGGCACCAATATATAGGTGAAAGATAATTAAATCGTTAATTATTTGGGGTAGCAAACGTACCCCTTTAAGTCAGCTGCTTTACAATAAGATAATTCAGGGGAATTTTTTACTTTTTTTCCACATCACAAGAAAATTCTGGCATTCTCTCTTATTACATAGCAGCGGAAAGTGACAGTCAGAGGAATATATAACCTAATTTTCGTGGAATCTGTCACATTCGCCACACTCGCCTTGCATCTAGAAAGCACAAAAAGTTAGTGCCGCTAAAGCTAACGCTAACTACCAGAAAATTTAGCGCCGCTAACGCTACGCTAATTTTGTAGCTAATTTTTTCTGAAACCACCCCAATTTATATATATTCTGCCTTCCGTAATTTATTTACATATATTAGCACACACTTTCATATAATTGGTTGTTAAGATACAAAAATGTGACGTTATAGTCTACGAAAATGAAAACATTTTTGTGTAGGAGTCGAGTTCCTTTCGTATATATTAACAGGTGAAACAAACCAACGGAAAGAATAAATTCCATTCAATTTATACAAGTGGGTTTGAAAAAATAACGATTGACTTTCTCTAAAAACGTAGCGCCGCTACCTGTTTCGCTAACAATTTTGAAAATTAGCGGCGCTAATATTATCGCTAATAAAAAGTTAGCGCCGCTAATCCCAGCACTATATATACAGTGTATATATATGGGGTGGGTGAGGCGGTGGGGTGTTACGTTGCTAAGCATGTCATTTAGTACTGTAGTGTTTTAGATTCATGGTTTAATTACTCGCAACTGCTAACAATAAACTTTATGAAAATGTATATACAAAGTGCTTTTGTAAATATTTAGGACATAGCTTTGTAACCATACTAAACTGCTATCCAGGATCACGGTCGATGTTGCGAGCTGTAATTACTTCCCACTATTTTTACACTTTAATTTGTAATTTTGATTTTCTCACGATTTCTAAATTTAATTCCTCTAAGATCAAATCATTCCTGACATTCCTTTCCACAATAAAAAGTTCTTTACTCAGTATTTTTTTCAGTTTTCATTAAAATAATGGTTAACATACTGTATGTACCCTTGCACAAACAGTATTCTGTAGATGTATTATATAATAATAGCTAACCTATATCTGACCTTCATAAACTACACTGACGATTCCTTTCCTGAATGCATGACTTTGCTCATTGCGTCTTTACCAGTGGGCACAGATGGTTTTATTTTACGATAATATAATAAAAAACAATAGTGCATCATAACTGTAGACTCAGTTATCTAGGAAGATTACACTCACACACAAATACACACACCGTGCAATTTATATTGTAAATAGAGAGAAGGTAAGACGAACTATCTGTTATGTTTTGTTGGCATTGTTGTTGTCATCGAAGACATTTGGCAAGTAAAGTGTATCATGGGAGGATCCAGGGGGGGCTAGGGGCACGTGCTCCCCCAAGGCTAGATCTTCAAAGGAGACCAAATCGAAATTTTACTAAAGTCCATAAAACGCTTTACACAATTTTTCCAAAATTGCCCATAAAATCCACAATTTTCATGCAACTACAGTAAATTTTATGCCATTATACTCAGTAGATATTTGTCCCTCCTAAAATATCGTTTTCTATTAGTGCCATGTATATACGAGGGCCTCTCAATATATTTTGTTCCACCTTTTTTTTTTCTTTCTAAGTTTCCTTGTAAGTTCCAAATATTTTGTACACAAGTAGTTACATACATTTTTTCACAAGTTTTTATTTTTCCACATAGTCTCCATCCTTTTCTACGGCTTTCCTCCACCTCGAAACAAGGACCTTTATTCCTTGCTGGTAAAGTCCGCTGGGTTCCGCTGCAGCCACCTCTTAACCTCCTTAACAACCTCATCGTCACTCTGAAACTTTCTTCCACGAATAGCATCCTTCATTGGCCCAAACAAATGGAAGTCTGAAGGTGCCAGATCCGGGCTGTATAGAGGGTGAGGTAACAGAGTCAAGCCCATTTTTGTGATGGCCTCTCCTATTTGCAAACTGTTGTGTGGTGTTGCGTTATTGTGCAAAAGAAGGACGTCTTCCAGTTTTCTCTCCGGTCGAACTCGTTTTATACGTCGCTGGAATCTCTGTAGGATAGCAATATATGTATGCCTCCGAGTTGATTGTTTGTCCTTTCTTCATAATGTTCATAATGTCCACCAGAATCACCCCTTTCATGTCCCAGAAGATGGTGGCCATAATCTTTCCTGCAGAGGGAGCCATTTTGAACTTTCTTGCGTGGGAAGTCTGCGTGATGCTACTCCATGGATTGGCGTTTTGCTTCAAGTTCAAGGTGGTGTACCCAAGTCTCATCCCTAATCACAATTCGTGAAATGAAGTCATCCCCTTCTGTCTCGTATCGAACCAACGACTCAGAAACAATTTCTTTTCATTGGGCTTTGTGATCTTCAGTCAGTTCGCGAGGAACAAACCGTGAACACACTTTTGAGTATCCCAGTCGCTGAATTATCGTATTCACACTTCCTTCACTAATTCCTAACTCCAGTGATAGCTCCTTGTATGTGACGCGCCGATTTGATCGAATGATGCTGTTAGCAGGTTCCACAGTATGAGATGTGACAGCTGATGCCGGGCGACCGTGCGTGGCTCATCATCGAGGCTGATTCTCCCTCTCTCCGATGACCTCACACGTTTAGACCAGCGTCCAACTATGCTTCGATCAACAAAAGCATCTCCGTAAACGTTTTGTAGACGTTTGTGAATATTTCCAACTGTTTCCTTCTCTGCGGTTAAGAACGCGATAACAGCTCTCTGTTTACGAAGCACATCACTGTCAGACGCCATTTTCGAAAGTGAGTTAACCATCGGTTTTCTACAAGGGCGTTTAAAAACGGTCTTATACAAGGAGGGGAGGTTCAAACTGGAAAAATTCGGTTATGTGAAGCGCAGAAAGTTCAAACTTACGGTCCAAAAGACATTTCAGCCCCATGGTTTATTATTCAGCTAAGAAAAAAAGGTGGGGCAAAATATATTGAGTGCCCTTAGTATATATTAGTGTTGAAAACCGGTTTGTAAAACCCCTAAAAATCGAAAACCGAAAGAAAAAACCGGTTTTATCGATTGATTTTTATTTGGCTCAAACTTGCGCGAACGTGCAGCTACGCGCTACAGCTCACAAAAAAATAACTTCGAATACATTACCTATTAAGTTAAATTGTGACAAACTGGCAACTGCTCTTCAGTATAATTTTTGCCTATCTGGCAACTCGATCTTCAGTTTGTCTCATCATGTAGGCTGTAGTGTAGAGTCAGTCGACTAAAGCCCTATTCGCAGTATAAGACCCTTAATGCCCTTTGTTTCTTAAGATGTCATTTCCAAAATAGGGATAAAATCTAAATTAATTTATATATTTTTTCTTACACGAAGAGTCAATTTTCTGTTTTCTAGGTAAAGTTTTTTTTATTAAAAAATTTTATTTCAATGTTTTTTCCAAAATAGAGATAAATTTTATTTTTATTCTTTATAATTTTTTTACAAAAAGAAGTTTATTTCTTTCTAAGTATAGATGTTTTATTTTAAAAAATTATTTCAAATCTAAATTGTTTGAATAATGTATTATTTTGGCTAAAATAAAATGCCAAAGTTGTCATTTTCTTATTCATATGCATACATATGATGCTGCATTTTTGCATTCTTTTGACCAAAAAATAGGTGATAAGCTTGTTAAGAGTTAAGGCCAGTACCTTTCAATTGTGGCTTTTAAAAATTACTATACTTTTCGGTCATAACCGGTTAAAACCGGTTTTTAAAAAACAGATCGATTAAAAACCGGTTTGTAAAGTTTCGATTATTTTTCAACACTAGTATATATCGAATACACCGATTTTTCCCTTTTTTAACCTGGCAACACTGTGCAGCAGCACAAGCAGAAAAGACTGTGGCACTGAGGGTACGCTATAATTTAAATGTGGATCATCCCCTTAGGGAAGTGTGAGTTTTTGATACCTTTCAGCTCACGCACAGGAAGCCCGTTTTCTGTTGCTTCCTCACAGTGAGGTGATATAAAAAATGTGGATCAAATAAAATACTCGGCTGATTTAATACAAGTTCAAGACAATGACGGAATATTATTAACTTTATCTTTTAAAAAGCTACAAATCTACATGCTTAATTTATTAATTGATCCTATATTTTATTAAATACCAATGGAGCGATCCGGCGTTGCCGGGGTGGATGTTGAACGCTATATATATATATATATATATATATGCCCGATTAGGTAAACTGAATGCCCGGTTAGGTTAATTGAAGGCCCGGTTAGGTAAACTGAATGCTCGATTAGGTTAATTAAATGTCCGGTTAGGTCAACTGAATGTCCGATAAGATTAATTGAATGCCAGGGTAGGTTAATTGAATACCCGGTTAGGTTAATTGTACGTCCTTGACGATTGGTTAGGTTAAGGCGTGATATTTTCGTTAGCTTTAACGAAAATATCACAACTCAACCTAACCAATCGTCAAGGGCGTACAATTAACCTAACCGAACATTCAATTGACCTACCCGCGTATTCAATTAATCTAATCGGGCATTCAGTTGACCTAACCTGGCATTTAATTAACCTAATCGGCATTCAGTTGACCTAACCGGGCATTCAATTAACCTAACCGGGCATTCTCCGCTGTTTCGAGATATATATATATATATATATATATATATACGTAATGACGTAATGATCTTGATGACGTGATTTAATTTTTTAAAATTAATTATTTAATTTATTAACACCCAGGTGCACAACCTTAACAATACAGAAGAACATACACACATACCACATCAAGCAGGATATTCAAACTCCTCCCCAGACATAACGTTCTGTTCCCCCTCACTAGCAACACATACACATTGGAGAACAGAAACACAACTGTCATCAGACCACCTGCCCATCATCATTACAACACGTTCTACACTCTGCCCCAACAGCCTTAGGCACACTTACAGAAATTACAAGAAAGCTGATTGGAACAGTTCAAAATACAGACTGAGGAACAATTCACCACATTAAACAGCATGCCCATCATAAACGTCAATACAACACTCAAGACATTTAATCAGATCATCAATATTGCAAACAAATACATACCCAAGGGTAACATTAGGAAATACAACCCAAATTACACTAGAGAAATAGCCCACCTCATAAGGCAACGTAACAACCTCAAGCATAACACACAAACACCACACACAGAAGCCATAAAACAGCAGACACAACAGCTGAACACAGAAATAAACAACACACTCAAAGAAAAACAAACAGAAACATTTAGGGAATTCATAACAACACTAAACCACTCCACAGATACATCCAGGCTATACAAGACTATAAACAGCATTACCCACTCTAACAGCGGCATTCACACCTCACACGCGGCTATCTGTCGCAGCCAAAATAATATCCCAACACATACACAACAAGCTAACATTCTAGTTAATCACTACGCAAAAATAAGTCACTTAAACAGAGACAACAACCAGAAACACGCAGACAAACAAACAGCCAGACACAAGAAAACCTACAGAATCGACACGACCATTACACCCTTCAATACAGACCAGACCACCAAGATCATCAAAAACATTAAGAATTCGAAGGCTACTGGACCAGACAACATATCTAACATACACCTTAAACACTTGGGCCCACAGGGAATACTAACTCTCACAAATATCAGCACATATTCATACCAACATTGTATTATTCCTGACATATGGAAATAAGGTAAAATTATTACACTACTCAAACCAAACAAAAATCCAACAGAACCAGCTTCCTATAGACCCATTACTTTACTATGCACACCTTCCAAAGTAACAGAAAGACTAATCTTACAAATCACCAACCCATGCATACCACTATCGCCTACTCAACATGGATTCAGACCTCACCACTCAACCATGACATTACTCACTAACCTCACGCAGCACATCATGGATGGCATCAACTCCAGACGACCAGCTCAACGTACATTATTAGCAACAATAGACATTAGTAAAGCATTTGATGCTATCCCACGCTTCCCTCTCATAAACAAAATACTCAACACAAACATGCACAATAACACCAAAAGGTGGCTGAGCAACTATCTTTCAGGAAGATGTCACATTTAATGGCAAGTCATCCAAAAACAAGCGTTTTCCGAACTGGGTCCCTCAAGGCTCTGTTCTCTCACCAACACTCTTCAACTTATACATGCATGACATTCCAACACCCATAGGTAACAAGCTTACCTTATCATCATATGCAGATGACATCACTCTAACGTTCACCCACAACAACATCGACACCGCTACAAATAACCTACAAACGTACACTATTAGCAACAATAGACATTAGTAAAGCATTTGATGCTATCCCACGCTTCCCTCTCATAAACAAAATACTCAACACAAACATGCACAATAACACCAAAAGGTGGCTGAGCAACTATCTCTCAGGAAGATACTCACATGTCACATTTAATGGCAAGTCATCCAAAAACAAGCTTTTTCCGAACGGGGTCCCTCAAGGCTCTGTTCTCTCACCAACACTCTTCAACTTATACATGCATGACATTCCAACACCCATAGGTAACAAGCTTACCTTATCATCATATGCAGATGATATCACTCTAACATCCACCCACAACAACATCGACACCGCTACAAATAACCTACAAACATACATAAACAGTATACAAGACGGCTCACACACAATAGACTCAAAGTAGCGCCCACAAAATCAACCATCACCTTGCTTACAAGCAACACAAAAGAACACCAGGTAATTCCACAGCTTACACTAAACAACATCAACATTCCACACACTCACAGAACCAAAATACTTGGTGTCACATACAACACATCATTATCTTTTGCAAACCACATTCAGGACATTAAAAACAAATGTACGTCAAGACTTAACACGCTTAGGGTACTAACAGGCACAAACTTTGGACACCAGCAGGAAACAACATCACTCATATACAAACAATATATTCGCTCAGTTATGGATTATGCTAGCCCATGCTGGGCACCTATTATCTCAAACAGACACATAAACACCTTACAGACAATACAAAACAACGCACTTCGTATCATTACAGGATGTACTCAAACAACACCAATAGAACACCCGCACACAGAAACAAAAATACTGAAAGTTAGGGAACATTTAGAGATGAGGAAAACGCAATTCATGGCAGCAGCGACAACTAACCCACAACACCCTTGCCACTACATGTACAATCATGCACCGACACCTCGCACCATTAAGGCAACACCAGAGAGACATTATAACCAAATACTCGATTCCATACCACGCCCCACAGACATCACACAGTACAGAAAACACATACACACACACTAACCCACAAAGCACTGACACGACTCAGTCCGAATGCGGTCCTAGATGAGAAGCCACCACCCATTAACAGGTCAGAGATCAGCCTGAGCAGATCGGATCGAGTTAACTTAGCATGATTCCGATGTGGACATCACCCCAACTTACGGACATATAAACACAGACTAGACAACTCCACAGACGACACCTGCCACCTGTGCCAGGACACACCACAAACAATTGAACACATTATGACAGACTGTACCGCTCTAGCACAGCATAGAACACAACACAACATCACTAGTGCGCTGAACCTCTGGTCCACTCCGGAGAGGGCGATCGGTTACCTGCGTGCCACCGGCTTGCTCGATCAGGGTGGGCTGATCGGCTAAACAACAACAACCTCAGGACCTAATCAATAGGTATATATATATATACACACACAATAATTTTAATTGTATGTGAAGCTCAAGATTTTCATGACTGTTCTTTTCTATAGTTTTATTGACCAAATAGTCATGAAAATCTTAAGATTCAGAAATCTTGACACAATGTGAAACTCAAAATTTTCACGGCTGCGTTCTTTTCTGTAGTTTAATCGCGGTGCTGGGGCCTTCGGGCCTACTAATTTTAATTATTTAATTTATTAACACCCAGGTGCACAACCTGGGGACCTAATCAATATGTGTGTGAAGTTTCATGTTTGTAACTGCTTCCATTTTGGAGTTATGGCTGGAACACACACACACACACACACACCACACACACGTCCTTTTATTATTATTATGGATTAAAATATATTATAAATGTTAAAATAGAATTTAAGGTGCTGACATGTTTTCGCGGGTTATTTAGTTGTCCCGCCAAACGCCTAGATCAGTGGTTCCCAACCTAGGGATAAATTACCCCACTGGGGTAATGACAACTATTTTCTGGGATAATGACACGCGATCCAGAAGTTATAAAAGTTAATATTGTGATAATCCGGAAGTTATAAAAAATAATATCCGATGATTGGGATAATGGAGCTGGATTAGAATTGGTTTTGGGTAACCATACAAAAAGGTTGGGAACACTGCTAGATGATATAAAATAAAACTCCAACAAAAAACGTGAGCGAAATTTTGGATGTTGTTAAAAATAATCTGATTTTATTTACTTACGCAATGTATAGATATCATACGAATTATTTTAAAAATAGAAAATGGTGTACTTTTTGTAGTTTCATCTATTTTAGCTCAGATTTTGGGGTTTAGTTTTACAGCATCGGTACAGTCAAGAGTAAAGTATCTAATTTTTCTACTTAGTTGATGCGTCTCCGCTGTTTCAGCTTTTTGTTTTGCTGTTGCAAACTTAGTTCACATGACTACCAATGCTGGAAAAACTTAAGTTCCAAAGCCTGAACTAAAAAGTTAAGATTTTAAAAGTCAAGGAAACTGATTTTAAAATTTTTTATACCATAATTACATTATATGTTAAACCATTTTCCTTTTATATTACGTGAGTTACCAGTTATTTCCAATGACTCAAGGAGTTTGGGTACATGAAACTTTGTTCAGAGTCGGTAATTTAAGAATTTTGTCATCTCGGCATTCTCGTTTTTAATTTTATGCATTTTCCGGACTGTATAATTCGGTAACTTCACAAACACAAGCCAAATTTAACAAAAGTGATGTTTATTAGTTTAATTGTTTTTTCGGATATCTTTTCTGGCATTTTGCATATAATCTTTTCAGCCCCTCGCGTTATAAGAGGAAAAAGTGAAAAACTAGTTCCTTCCTAATTAAAACACCGGAAGTTAATCGATTTAATATCCAATTAGTGAGTTTACAAAAAAAGTAAAAACTCTCTCTCTCTCTCTCTCTCTCTCTCTCTCTCTCTCTCTCTCTCTCTCTCTCTCTCTCTCTCCTAAATACTGCTTATTATAACTGTTTAACCAGGTGAATATTGAAAATGAGTTTAATTTTCCGAGTGAAACTTGTTGAAATTCATTAAGCCTTTAAATGGTTTACGAAAGTGGTTTCTGCTTTGAATTAATTTTTCATTAAAAAGGATTACCATTTATTACATAGAATTTTAAAGGCTTTGATCTCAATAAATTGAGAATATGCAAGAAATGGCAAATAAAAAAATGAATTAATTAAGAAATTTAAATTTAATTACTCATTTTAATGATATGAACAACCAAATAAGTTGTTTTTGCAATTTATTCGGTTGTTTCTCTAAAGCAGTGGTTCCAACCTTTCTGGTTCAAAGCATCTCAATGCCATCTGTCCTCTTTCTCGGCACCCCCGTAGTTTTGCGTCTCCCACTGCTCACCATCCATCCCCCCCCCCCCCATGAGCACCATGTAACTTCAAAGTGAATGTTTTTGTTTGATTTGAGATTTGCATAAGCTGCATTAGCATTAATCCCTCAATTAGCTATATTTGTGATTTTCGGTAAATTTGGCGGCACCTACATAGTTCCGAAAGATATTAAATGAAAGAGAGGTTCGAAAAATAAGATAAACACTTCGAAAGCCTCCATTTTTTTTTTTCATCTGTACTGTTGGCATATTATATGGTATACTGTAAAAAAGTTTGAGTTTTATGCGTGATTTCATAGATAAACATTATTATTATTATTATTATTATTATTATTATTAATATTATTATATCTGCAATTTAATTTCTAAAACTTTCATTTTCACAAACAAATTTTTTGTCTCGGCTCTAATTTTATTCTCTCTCTCTCTCTCTCTCTCTCTCTCTCTCTCTATTATCTAGTTTCCATTAACTATAGTTAGACTGATAATTACACAATTTTATCGCTTGAAACATACTTTCAGTACCGAAAACTCTCGCTGTTAAACCTTCTGTAGCTTATATATATATATGTATTATAAAACACTTTTTTATGTTTCTTATTATGATTATTATGATTATTATGGTTCAAATTTACATGTTTATAGCGCTATATAAAATTTATTTGAACAGATGGAAGCAAAACTAAAATCTGTTTTTAAAAGAAAAATTGCAAAGTTATATTTTGCAGTAAATTTACATTTTTTTCTTCACCTCATATATATATATATATATATATATATATATAATATATATATATATATATATATATATATATATATATACTCTTACTTTATGAGGGTTTGAATGACGGTTCAGGATCGACCTGCAGTCCTCTGCAGCATCCCGACTCATTTGGGGGATTTCGTAAAGGAAGGAATTGTTTTCCGATTTCCTCCTGCCCTCCTAGCCAGCCACGCATGGCTAGTCAGGGACTTTGCACAGGAACCTGTCCAGCTGGTTCTTGAAATTATTCAAGTCGGTGTGCTGGACGTTCCTCACTTCTTCTGGCAAGACATTAACCCTTTATCGCCGAACTTTTTGCGTAGGGTTGAGTCTAAATGCGTGTATTTGAAACGTTACGTATTCGACGCACAGTGCGGTAAAGGGTTAAAAAGCTTTTGGGCCTCGTATTCTGAGGGTATTTTCCTTGTTTTCATAGCCCCTTGTCCCACCGCAGCCGGAACAATACAAAATCTAGCCCTTCTCTCATTCTCTCATATATATATATATATATATATATATATATATATTATATATATATATATATATATATATATATATATGGGATGAATTTCACAATTAAACACGTGAAATGAATGAATGATGCAAATCCACAAAGAAAAAAAGAAATGATTCCAAGGTCTTTCGTGTATTCAGAAATACACCTCGTCAGGGAAATTCCCTGACGAGGTGTAGGCCTACTTCTGAATACAAGAAAGGCCTTGGAATCATTTTTCTTTTTCCTTGTGGGTTTGCATCATATATATATATATATATATATATATATATATATATATTACTTTGGTCTCTATGTCCTTAAAAGGCTAAGTACATAGAATATTCAAGTACAAGAAATGTCATCGAAAAATCATTTAAAATATTATATCTAAAGTATTGTCAAATACAAGGCCATGTGACTTGCCTTTCGTGTCAGTAATGACATTCTTTTTACAAAATTCTTTTAAAAGGTCATTGTCAGATATACTGTGTTGCACAGTTACTGAGATTAGTTTTTAACCAAATGAGTTAATAGTACAGGGTGTGTATAAAGTAACTCGAGTGAAGAAACAAAGCAGATTTGAATTATATTAAAACGAGTGAACATGGACGAGTAATATTTATTACATGTACTTTATAACAACGGTATATTCCATAGTAAGGTCTAAAGAGGTGTTGAAAATGTTTTTATGAATTAAAAATCAAGTTGAAACTAGTTTAAATCAGTTCAAATCGGATTTGTCTCTTCATTCGCGATATTTTACGCACACACCTTATATATGCTACTTCTATTTATTTAGAACTTATTTCAATTTAAAATGGATAGATATTTGTTGTTCAAAAGGAAGAGCTTTATTCTTAACTTAAAGAAAACAGGAATTCAATCATCAAGCTGTTTTCCTTCATTTGTTCAGGAAAAATGAAGAAAATTGGGATCACCTTATAAGGCTAACTGACGAAAATATCAAAACCTAACCTAACCAATCGTTAGGTCAACTGTACGCCCTTGACGACTGGTTAGGTTAGGTCGTGATATTTTCGTTAGTTAGCCTTATAAAGCTAACTAAAGAAGGCTGGGGGCCCTGATCTTCAGGTGATCCGAAAATTGAATATGGAGAGGATTAAAAGGGAAAATTATAATCGATATACCTCTAAAATATATTTTCAATCGAGTGCCGAAATATCTACGAGAAGCGTTCGCGTTCGCAGTTGTTCCAAATATCAATCAACTCCTTCGTATGAAATGGATCATTTTGAAATTGCAAAATGTCAGGTTTTTCGAAACGATAATTATTGTGCATTAATTTCCTTGAATGATTTACTTGGTTGTTTTGTATATTTAGCATAATAAAACTTCTTTATAAAATATTTTACGTATATGTGAGCAGATATTCAGCTTGTACGTGTCATTTAACTTGAGTAGTTCTGAGGATTTGAAGATAGGATTTGTATGTTCTCGACTCAGTTTCTTCTGTGGCATTTGATACTGTTGTTATATATAAATTATGTCATGAGTGCGTACATTTTTCACCATATATACGATATAATGCATGAAAGCTGATTTTTGGGTTGATCATTAGATATTTATATTGTAACTGTACTTAGATTTCTATTTTTAAATATCCAGAAATAATTCTGTGTGTTGTTGTTGTTGTTGTTGTTTTGGGGATTGTTTAACCTCCTTCGTAACAGCGAAGGTCATATGACGGAGGGTACCTGTAGCTTTACGTACGATCCGAACCACGGGTCGCTACATCATCTGGACACAAAGGACGGCCCCCTCCAATCCACTAATATCCAGACTCATTGTCGCTTAACTTCACTGATCTACAGAAAATGGTGTTGGGACGTGGCCACGACGTACCTCGCGCAATTGATTGAAAGTCAGATTCATGTTTGTTTAGTTTAACGTGTTTTTTATCCATTATAGTATAAAGAGGACTTTAACCAATCAAATGACTAGGTGGGATTGGTGTTCTATGGAGTCAAAAGCTCAAGACAGGACCATAAAAATTGCAGTTGAGGTTTTCATATAGTTTAAATTTTCTTTAGAGTGCCTTAGTTAACCTTACATGGTAAGTTGGGGTATGCCTTATTTATATATACACCCGAGTCTAGCACCCAAGCCTAATACAGGATTTCAAGGTTAATGCATTAACTACAATAACTGACTCAGCGACAGTATATTTTCCTTAATGAGACAATATATTAATTGACATTTGCCTACATATGATTTTCTCAGGGATTTTTCTCATGGTAACGAAGATACAGTAGATGTTGGTCGGTAATTGAAGGAATTTCCGGATTACCAGTTTTAAATATTGAGCAAATGCGAGTTACTTGTAGAATATAAGAATAATTTCCGGTTTGAATAAAATAGTATAACAATAAAAGGCGGCAGATAGCTCAGAAATAATATTGAGGGATGACTTACGCATGTTTTGTATGAAATCTATTGCGAAATATATTAATTTCCATGTCTTATCTCGGTCACCATTTGACTCATGAAAATTATGTGAGTAACGTCTAAGGTTATATGAAGAAGGGGACCTACAGTTTTACGTGGGATCGGAACCACGAGTCGCCACATAATCTGGACACGGAAGATGGTCTCCCCTCCAACTACTCTCCGGATCTAATGTCGCTTAACTTCACTGATCGAAGGGAAACGGGGTTACATAATTAATTTGTTAATTTTTCATATTTAGAATATGAATGATTCATTTTAAATTTCCTTTTTTAAACTTTTATACGATTTATGGTCAACTGAGGTTAACCAGGTGTTGGTAAGCAAAGGATTTTGCAGGTTAACAAAGGTAACCAGGTTAACCAGGTGTTGGTAAGCAAAGGATTTTGCAGGTTAACAAAGGTAACCAGGTTAACCAGGTTTTGGTAAGCAATAGATTTTGCGGATCACGTTAAGAATAGCGAACCCATAGGGTGTTAGGTTCGCTATTCTTGACATGGATAATTTTGGGTTCCCTATTCTTGACATGGAAACTTTGAGGTTTGCTATTCTTAACATGGAGAATTTTGTAACCAATCGTCAAGGGCGTACAGTTGACCTAACCGGGCATTCAAATTTTATCCTATTTAAATAATGGTTCTCTATTTGGATCACCCGAAGATCAGGGCCCCCCCAACCTTCTCTAGTTAGCCTTATAAGGCTAACTAACGAAAATATCACGACTTAACCTAGCCAATCGTTAGGTCAACTGTACGCCCTTGACGATTGGTTAGGTTAGGTCGTGATATTTTCGTTAGTTAGCCTTATAAAGCTAACAAAGAAGGCTGGGGGCCCTGATCTTCAGGTGATCCCTCTATTTATTATATGTTTGCAATAAATAAGAAATTTGTTGTTATTGTTTTCTTATCTTATTTTGGTTAATTTGCAGAGTTTAAACTTTGGGGGTATACAGTTGAAAAGATCAACATTGGGGTGGTGATTGTTGAAAAGAGTATGTTGGGGGAGGGGAAATAGTTTAAAAGATCCATCAATTTGAACATTTGTTTTAGTTCTAATATGTTACTGTTATAAATTTAATTTAAAATAAATTTTCCTATGAGACCGGACTTATGGGACACCCTGTATATTCATTTAGGATCATGTTGGATTTTGGGTTCGCTATTCTTAACTTGTCGAATTTGGGTTCGCTATTCTTAACATGTTGAATTTTGGGTTCGCCATTCTTAACATGAGGTAAATGGGTTCGCTATTCTTAACGTGATCCGATTTTGCAGTCTTTCGATTAATATGACGTCAAATCGTTCAAATTTCGGATTTAATTCCAAACCTTCGTTAATGGACTTAAATTTAAAATTTTTTAAGTGAATTAAAAAAATACGAATCATCCAAATGTCGCTGATAATTCGGAATTAGATTTTTATTTTAACAAAACTTAAGTATCTATTAGCAATTAAAATTTATCACCAAACTGTAATGTTAATATTCCCGACTGTAAATTTATTTTCAGACATATTTAGGTTACAGTTTCTTCGATCAGGAGGCAAAAATTAAAGGTTTTTCAAATTTAGATTTTCTCTTGTTGTTACTTATAAAATCCGTCTCCTTGGAAACTGTGATTAGCTTTCGTGTTAAGAGACAGGGTGTAGTGAAGGGAAATAAACACTTATGAATGTAAAGTTGTGTGCAGGAAAAGAATTAGTTAAAAGAAAGGATGAAGGAAAGAAGGGAGAGGGATGAACACACACACACACACACACACACACACACACACAGAGGCAGATTCAGAGAGGGGAAGCATAATTCTTTTTTAATTAAAATCGGAAATTGAAGTGTAAAGGTTGAATTCAAATTAAATTAAGCGGATACCTTACTTTAGTAGCATTGGTTTAGCGCGTTGAAAAAAACGGCAAATGTTGCATACAATTGCAAACTTATGACCATGAGTGATCACGCCTCGTTTTTAAAGAATTGCAATATCGCAAAGAAAGGATAATTGAAACTTATATTCCTATTAACTATTTATCGAGGGTATTAATTTCAGAATATTTGCGATGGAGAGACTCGGTGATGATCTCTAATTAAATAGTATATAGTCGCCAAAAAAAAAAAAAAAAATATATATATATATATATATATCAATATATGATATTTAGAGTCGTATTTCCCCAGTTGCATTACAGTATGTAAGCTGAAACACGCTCTAGCATTCCATTGATGAGCTTTGCCATTTGTTCTTGATGAAAATTATCGTAGTGTCTCTTTATTTAACAGAGGAATACAAAGGGCACCAAACAGCAAGAGACCAGCTGGTCCCTACGAGGCTGTCTGTTTAAGAAGGAAGGTTAAAAGATGTAAGAACATTTAAAGACAAGTGAAAGTTTAAAGCAAATCAAAGAAGAGAGATTAAAAGGAAGGATAGAAATTTAAAGATAAAATGAAAGTTTTTTTAAAGTAAAGAAGAAAGAATTCAAATGGAAATTCTACTGTACAGTACGTTTATGCGCTAAGAAATGCTTCTAACTTTTTTTTTTGTAAATATAATGAAATAAGCAAGAAGTGGGCGTGTCACGGTGTTATATCT
This sequence comes from Bathynomus jamesi, assembly GCA_023014485.1. Lineage (NCBI taxonomy): Eukaryota > Metazoa > Arthropoda > Malacostraca > Isopoda > Cirolanidae > Bathynomus > Bathynomus jamesi. The sequence goes on from JAJOZX010005623.1 coordinate 108,756, forward strand.
TGGCATAGATGTGAGGGTATGGTGCCGAAGTGACACGGAGTAGATTTAACACAGACCAATATTTGGAAATACTATTTATAAATAGTTATGATCTCGATAGGTGGGGAAATTTTTCGAAATTGAATACCGTTCATACATGATCGATTCTTTGTTCATATATCTAGAAAAGCGCATCAATGGTTTGATATTTATTATTCAGGTCCTTGACTGGCTCACAAAGGGCTGAGATCCAAACTCTCTGGAAAACCTGTGGTGCACTGCCAAAAACGTTTCGGCAAATTCCTTACAAAATTGTTGGGACAGTCGCCTATTTTTCATCAAAAGAAATCGTCGTGTGTTCCGCTGAGCTTTTTTGTCGTCATTTTCTATACTCCTAAAATTTGTTGCATACAATTTGCGCGTCCGTTACCCATTTTAACGTAACTGTTTTGTAACATTGAATTCAATGTTTAACATTAGCGTAACTTTTCCAGCTTTAACAAAAGTTAAGACTATTTTTATTTATTCTCTATTTCATTCCGTAATAATTCCGTAACTTTTGATGTGGTGTTTTCTTCTTATTAGCGTAACTTTATTCGAATGTTTTTAACAATGAAAACTATATAGATTCTTCCAGATAAATATAACCTATAAATTCCCACTTGTCTTACATAACACGCATAGTATCGGGTGATTCATAAGTCTGTTACCACTGTAATGGTGAAATATTTTCTGTGTTTCAGATTGTTGATTTGTGAAAATATTGTTTATGGTCAAGGATAGGGTATATGCAACAAAACCTCGTAATGCCAATGTTTTAAAAGAAAGAATTTCCACTGTTAATTTCCAATGTGTAATTGTGTAAAAATAACCTCAAATAAAGAAACACCACAGGTTACTGTGGTGTCTAGTTATTTTTTATTCACCATTACATTGGTAACAGACTTATGAATCACCCGATATATAGCAGTGGTGTTTAACCTTTTTCGCACTATTACCCCTTGAGTTAACCAACAAAACCGTAATTACCCCCTTCTCCCCTTTTTAAATGGCAAATATGAGAAAAGGAAAATTAGAAAAAAATAACAAAATTCTAGTGGAACCACAACTCGGCTTTTTTTTTGAAAAGTGGTGCCAACTGGATACCCTCAGAAAACGGGCGAATTACCCCTCCCAGGGGGTTAATTACCCCAGATTAAATACCACTCGTATATAGCATATTATAAAATTGAGATTCTAATTAAAATAAGGTAACTGTAAGCTGTTTTGCTATGGAATGTAATTATAAACCTGTGTTACTGTTTAGGTGCTTGACGTGAGACAAAAATAATGAAAGCCTTAAAAGGAGTGTATGAAATGTATTTTTGAACAGCAAATACATGGTATGATTTTTTGCATACATATATATATATACTGTATACACACACACACACACACACACACACACACACACACACACACACACACACAGGGTGGCCACAAAGTCACTTTGCATGAAAAATAAGAGCAACATACAGATATACTGTAATTTTACTACAAAGGGATTTTGTGGCCACTCTGTAGAGAGAGAGAGAGAGAGAGAGAGAGAGAGAGAGAGAGAGAGAGATTCTTCACGATTGTACGTATCAATAGGTCCTCCATAATTTCCTTTGTGTTTCTTAATAGTATTTTCATTTATTTTTAAATATGGTTTACACTTCGTAGGATTATTAAATTCCTTTTCATTCTTTTACGTGTCTGGTTTCCTTTGAAAATATTGTTCATTTTAAGACCTCTTTGCTACGAAAAAGTTACACATGTAAATGTTACGTGAAACTTACTGACATAAAACTTACAGCAGCAACGTTACGGGGTAAAGTTACGTAAAGAAAAGTTACGCGTAAGTTACGCCAGAGTTACTAACAAAAAATTATGGATATGTTATGCGGGAGTTACGTGTATCAGTAACTAGAGGGATATAGCGAGTGACGGCGTACCTTTGTCGTAATATCTCTGAATTATATAGCCTGAGGTTTAGTTGTCTCCATAGTTTCTATATCTCTACTTCTCTATAGTTATCCCTACTGAGATACGTCGCGTGAACAGTGGTTTACGAGAGGGAAATGCAACAGAAGAGGACCGGTCACGATCTCTATGTAGGCACGTTACTAAAGTGTGGGAAAGTGCATATGCTCAGAAAACTGCAAATTCCCGCAAGACTGCCTGTGGCGTCCATGCCAAGGAGAATGAACGTGTGATTGAAAAGGAAGGGGATTGAATCTTATGTTAAATATAGATGCATTATTTCATTAAACTGCTGTTTCTATCCTGTGTACTTGCTAACGTCTTGGCTAATTAAGAATAAGCAATTTATTACATACGTTATAGTGTAAATTGAAAGCATAAATGTATTAAGACTGAACAGCATTAGCTCGAGTAAATCAACTGATCTCTTAAGGCAGTGATTCTTAACCCCTGAGTCACGACCCAAAATTGGGTCGCCAAGCTATTTTGATTGGGTCATTAAATTGTCATTTATCATTTAATTATGTTATCCCTAATCATTTTACCATTAATTATATATTTGATTATTTATTACGAGTAAACTGTTTGAAAGCATGGCTCGCCGAGCCAGCCCCACAACCAGAATTTGGGTCGCAGCCTAAAAAGGTTAAGAACCACTGCTTTAAGGACTATACTGTAAAGATTTCGTAATATTTCAAGCAAGTGCTTTTACTGTGACCTGGAAAATTAGAAGTTTAATGACAGTTCTGTCAAATTCATTATCAGATTTCGTAATATTTCGTAATATTTCGTAATATTTCGCAATATTTCAAGCAAGTGCTTTTACTGTGACCTGGAAAATTAGAAGTTTAATGACAGTTCTGTCAAATTCCTTATCAGATACAGAATTTAGCGTAAGTAGTGTATTTATTTCATCTCTCTATAAACAAAAAACTTTGCACGGTTTTGAGCGGAGTTGAGCAAAGTAACAAATATCTCTTTCATTCAGTCGCCTGTTATGATTGGCTGATTGCCGTAAAGTGGGTGGAGCTAATGTCTCTCGCTCAGTCGCCCGTTAGGGTCGGAGCTATCAAGATGAGCGGCGTTAAAGATCATGAAGTGATCACAAGTCCTACCCGTAGGGTAGGGAGCCGAAGGCGCGGCTTTTTGTTTTTAAAATTAAACGTGCATAAATTTAACAACGGAGTCATGAATTAATATTTGGAGGGTTAATATATATATATATATATAATAATATATACACACACACTTGTTAACTTTGGGTTCCGTGCGTCGGTCTTTCTTTACACGAAGGTCAAGCTGGTGCCCCCGCCTCTAGTTTTGGCTTGGTGGAGGAACGAGTTGCTCTCTTGCGCTCTCCATCGTACATAGTCAGGAACACCCGGTTCATCCGGTACCGTCCTGAGCCAGGCATCTAGTCTTCTCTTGAAGACTTCAACTTTGACCCCTGTAATGTTTCTGAGGTCCTTTGGAAGCTGGTTGAAAATTCTTGGCCCCCTGACAACCAAGCTATTTTCCTTCAGAATTGAGGAGGTCCCTTGTCGGGCCTTTAATTTGGGAACACTACACATTCTGCCTTTCCTATTTTCCAGCGTTGTCTGGATGGTAATTGGGTTTGTTTGAGGGTTGGTGTATATATATAGAGTACACATTGACCTCGCAGATGGATTATTATTACCAAACATTGCTAAACTATCTAAAATATCTTTAACCCGTTAATTGCACGAACGCCCAGTTACGAGTCGAGCCAAAAACACGGGCTACGCAAAGAGATATCTCAGTTTAAAGTTTAAATTCGTGTATATACGGGGTTGCGCAGAAATGGTCAGAAGCGAGAGCCCGTGATATTACGGGTTGCGCAGCAAACGGGTTCATTTCAGTATTATATACTTTAAAATAGTTTAATGGTTTGAAAAATGGTTTGAAATTATAGTTTAAATTATAGAGTATAAAAGCGTGTGTATATATATATATATATATGTATATATATCTATAAAGAACGACGCTTGTATAGAAGAACGTTCCGCACAAGATGAGGAGGGAGAACGAACAAATGAAAAATGAGGTAACCACCCGGGAATCGAACCCGGGATCTTCCGATTACCGGTCAGATATGCTAACCACTACACCATGGGCCTCGATTAATCAGAAGTCATTTTCATTTGTTCGTTCTCCCTCCTCATCTTGTGCGGAACGTTCTTCTATACAAGCGTCGTTCTTTACATTAATTATACTGCGTGTTGTTTGCAGTTAAAATGTATATATATATATATATATATATATATATATATATATATATATGGTGTGTGTGTGTGTGTATATATATATATATGATAAATAAATGTAGGGTGGTGGTTATGGCAAATGAATAATTAAAGCTGCGGTAAAAACCGAGCAGAGCTGTGAATGAAAGATGAATACGCGTTTGATTTTGTAGAATTACGTTGGAGAAAGTTATTTTGGATCACCTGAAGATCAGGGCCCCCAGCCTCTTTAGTTAGCCTTATAAGGTTAACTAACGAAAATATCACGATCTAACCTAACCAATCGTTAGGTCAACTGTACGCCCTTGACGATCGGTTAGGTTAGGTCTTGATATTTTCGTTAGTTAGCCTGATAAGGTTAACTAAAGAAAGCTGGGGGCCCTGATCTTCAGGTGATCCGTTATTTTTGTCAAATAATATTTGACAAGTTACGCTTTGAAGGTTGCTCCAACAATTAAAAACAATACTTGGATCACCTGAAGATCAGGGCCCCCAGCCTCAATTACCAAATGATACCTTCGTTAAAACTAACGAAAATATCACGACTTAACCTAACCAATCGTCAAGGGCGTACAGTTGACCTAACCGGGCATTCAATTTAATTTATTATTATATTTGGTACTGTAAAGCAAAAAACACGAATACATGGGGGCCCCCAGCCTTCTTTAGTTGGCTTTATAAGGCTAATTAACGAACATATCACGACCTAACCTAACCAATCGTCAAGGACATACAGCTGACCTAACGATTGGTTAGGTTAAGTCGTGATATTTTTGTTAGTTAGCCTTATAAGGCTAACTAAAGAAGGCTGGGGGCCCTGATCTTCAGGTGATCCAAAGGGATTTCTGTGTATTATCTTTTTGTTTATTTTTGCTGTCAATTCATTAAACTTAAAAGGTCAGAAGGTATGCCGTACCGGTGTGTTCCGGCAGGTAAAAAAAAAAAATATATATATATATAAAATAGCTTTCTAGTTATTATCATGGTTAAAAGACTGGCTATCGAGAGTGACTGACGATGGATTATATCAAAAGTTGGATGGGTGGCTGTGGTCCACCGCGTTCAGATGATGTACCGACCCGTGGTTTTGATCCTACGTACGAGTAAAACTGCGAGTCCCTTCCGTCACATTACCTTTTCTGTTACAAAGAGTGCTAAAGAATCCCGAATATTATCATTATATTCTATAGTTTAACCCATCGTATTTGCTTCAATTTGGGTAACACTATAAACCTAAAATGGCTCTCGTAAAGCTTGAACCTACTAGTTTTAAAAATAATATTGCATATCTATACCCACCTTATTTACTTCCAGAAAGTACCCCAAATCCGACGTCAAAGTGAAAAGATTTGAATCTCAATCAGCTTTTATGAATAACTTCAAGCCAAAATAAAATTCATGTCACTTAAAAATGAAATTTGAATAATTTTTGGTTATATGCGATTCGTGCGAAAGAGGATATTGGATTGAATGTATTTGGATATATTTTATGTGTATTTGGATATAATATTATGTGTATTTGAATATGCCTTCGAAAAAATATTTCCCGGAAGGGGTGAAACTGATTTAGCTTTTTAATATGCTTTATTTAACCTTGGTATAAAATATTTTTATTTTAAAACTACCATTTTGACAATTAAAAATACTAAAGAACTAATAATAATATAATAATAATTATATAAACAAAATATTACAGAAATTAATGATAATAATAATAATAATAATAATAATAATAATAATAATAATAATAAGTAAATAATGGTAATTTCTAAAGGTTTGAAAGTACACAAAATAAAATGCTTCTTTATCAATACCCGAAAATCTGCTTTTCTAATTTAATTTATTTCTATACCGTTAATGAGCCTATTCCAATGCCTATACCCACACCGATATGCCATTCATGGAGGGCATAAAGAAAATCTACAAAAAGTAAAAATAATTGAAAGCAATATAAGCCCGATTTTGGTATTGAAATTCGATTTAAAAGTTTCTCTCACAAAATTATTTAAACTCAAGCTCGTTTTTCAGGATTGTATATACACACACACACACACACACACACACACACACACACACACACCACACACACACCATATATATATATATATATATATATATATATATATATATATAATATATATACACACACACTATAGTTTTATATATGAGTGAAGTGTATCGGAGGTAGATAAGAGGCATTCTAATCATGTGCATACCTTACAGTCTTCTTCTTTTAATCTAGCTCTATTCTTTCAAAGGTAAAAGAAGGAAAAGTATTATAAAAATTTCCTCGGGTTTCCTTATATATATATATGTCAGTGATATTGTCCGGTGCCCCAAGAGTATCACATCAATGATTAATAAGTTGTAACTTAAATGGCCAAGTAATATTTTTTTTTTAAATGAAAGGTAGGTTTAAAGAACGTTCTTTTGTCCATTCGCCAACGACTGCCTCCCTCTTGTGAAAAAGAATCTGTTGACGTTGTGTTTAAACTGTTGTAAGTTGTACGATGGAGGAAAAACACTTTCTGGAAGTCAGTTCCAGAGAATGGAGGACTATAAAATGATACGGTTCTGCACTGTGGAGGTTTAACGGAAAAGCCATGTTTACCCCGAGATGTTCTGGTGTGTCTTGAGTAGGTGCAGAGGATGGCTTGGGAGGTACTATTGACTGTAGCTCCTCGGAACACTGGTGGTGAAAATATATACATAGAAAAAAGGAGAGTGATGCGACATTTCGTTGTAGGGAAAGTGGTGGGAAGTTATCAGCCATGCTTTTACTATCTATTGCCTTAATTGCTCTATTTTGGATTGAATCAAAACACTGAAGGTAAACTCCGCACCACCCGCCCAGAGATGAGAGCAATTTCTGAGAGCGCACGTGGCTTTTAGGAATAATTGACAACTGTTCTTCTGTAAAATAATGCTTGGCCGTATATAAAAGTCAAACATTTTGGAAGCTCTCTTAGTTATAGCTTTTATAAATGATAAGTTATTGGTGAGAACAATCAGCAGCAGCTGACCGCAGCAAGGTCAAAATTTAAGCTGTTAATAGTGTGTTGCCTCGTGTTTTGAATATTGGCTACATTAGAGAATAGTGGTTTCAGAGTAAAGGAACTATGAAGGGTTGAGTCATCCGCAGAGGAATGGATAGGATTGGATGTGGCAGAGAGGCGATCGTTTAATAAACAAAAGAAATAATGTCGGAGCCATGACGGATTCCTGAGGAACACCAAACTTGATAGGGTGAAAGTCTGGAGCAAGACCATCCAGCACCAGCTAAACCCTGTGATCAGAGATAAAAGAAGAAAGAAAAAGAGTACTGTGGAAGGTGAAAAAATAAACAAATACAAATAAGCGTTGTCGGCGCGCGAGCAAAGATAAATAAACTAAAAAAACGTGTCTTTTTATCAGTACAATTCTGTTGGAGAAGACAGTGGACGGGCCAGATGCACCTCTTAGTTCCACGAGATTTTGGCAATCCTTAAAATAAGTGGTACTTAGTAAAAAAAAAAGTTTAAAATCATTGCTTTAAAAGACAATTAACGGTAATTTTGAAAAATAATTTCCATGGTCTAAATGCATAATATAATGTTTAACAAATTTCAAAAAACTGAAATCATAAATGAAATATTTAATACAATTTACTTACGGAGAGTTCACGGCGACGACATAAAACCTAAAAGATAGTCCACCTCAACTTTCGTTCGACTGAAAAAACAAAAATAATCGATATTGGTATTGAGATTCAATTTAAAAGTTTATTAAACAAAATTACAAAATTGCTTAAACTGAAACTTTCATTACATATATATATACCTCGTTAACTTCGTTTAGGTATATAATATATATAATATTATATATATATATATATTATATATATGACCTAGTATGTTTCATGGACTGCTCTCGATTTTCCTACGAAATTGCAAACAAGGGCAGTGGATGACCCTGATTTTATTTCTGCAATCGGTTTGCAGAAAAACCGATACGAAAAACCGATACGAAGGCAGATACGGTTCTAATTCTTATGTAGTTTCTCCTTGCGTGTAACTTCCCCGTGATGTCAAAAACATGATTTTTTTCGATTTGTTGGTGTTTTCGCATTATTTTGGGGGGTCGCTCCTCCGTAATGTTTACTGAAGAACGGTAATGTAGGCACTTTTTCCCCGTATTTGTAGCTTCCACATCTTACGTAAGTTTTGCAGATAATGAAGTGAGGTGATTTATATTTTACTCCAGATTTACAGTATCTATTTTTGTTATGAAACATACATAAAGTTAGATGTGCGTAAATACACTGTCCGTCTCAATATCTACAGTTACTCTTTGCATAGTATTTGTATATGGTTTTGTTGGTATTCTTCGTCAAGACTTTCTCTTTTTGACGTCACTTTCTCTTCGTTATTAATTAGAGACTTCATTGCGTATGTCGAAGTTTTTCTTTGGTTCTTTGATATCGCCTTGCGTAGTTTCTCTCTGTTATTTTTATTATTTCTCGCTTTGACGTCTTTCTTCATAAATCCGTTCTGATTTTGTCATTTTATTTTATCTTTGTCGGTTATGTCAGTATTTCTCTGTACATTAAATATTGCAAACGAATTTGCTTTTGTTGTACAGTCCTTGAGGAAATATTCTATCCCTTTTATTTGTTTTAATCTTGATATAAAAGAAATAGGATTATCATCCCATTTTATATAATCAAAGTCTAGAAGATGTTGAAAGAAATCGCATCTTATGGCTTTCGCTTCACCTGCTGCAGAGTTGTTGGAATTTATTTCCTATTGTCATGTTATTTAATGTAGAAATCATTGAAGATTGCTTTGACCTTTTTCAGTGGGTATGCGAAAGTTGGGGTAGACGAGAGAGTGCCTCAGTAATGCTGTGGAAAGGAGGGGTATAGCGAGGGACGAAGTGTCGTAGATATTCTCTGATTGGTTAAAGAACAGAATGCCAGGTATGGCATTAAGTATGAGTTAAGACTCTGGTGGGGTCGATAAGCCATTTCCACATCTCTATGCAAAGGAAGAAGCGCACAAGTCTAGTTTTTATTGGTTAAATCAATGATAAACGTAAGTTCATGTCCACTAAATCACATCTCTTCCAATGGAAAAAACACGTAGGCGCCAAATTCGCTCAATGCTTAATGATAAAATGATTTGTGCTAAAAAAATTGTCATGAAGTGTGAAATTGGTAAAATTGGTAAAATTAGTGCAAAAAGATGAATTGTTGATGTTTTCAACCTTAAACTTTGAAAGGCATTTTCTCAAAACTACATTCAGTGGACTTACGCGTCTCTTCCTTTTTACGGCAGAATAGTTGGACTGAGTGCTATACCAGTTTCTGGCGCTCCTAACTGATTATTATTACTTGATACCGTGTACACTAAAAAAAATTAGATTAAATTACAGAAACAATATGATGTCACTCTATTACGGGCGGAACTGGAAAATTGAGTTTATACTGTAATTATTTTCATGAAATATATGAATATTTATACTGTGAAATAACAAAGTTTCAATCAACCGAATGAAGATAATCCACGTTAAATAAACTAACTACAAATGTGTTATGGAAGTTTACAGACGTAGTATAAATATACCCATTTTTCTGTTAAAACAAATAATGTTTACCTTTTTAGAAACATGTACAGTGTTTTATGTCGTATCTTAAATTTGGCGTTTTTACACATACTTCTGTATCCTGTTCTTCATTAATTTAAGTTTCGAGTTTACATTTACTTGATTTTCCTTTAATTTACAGAACATGAAGGAATTTCAATTCAAACAGAATTATAGAATACCAGGTAGTTTTTATTTACATTACATTTTTATTAAATAACAATTTCTATATAAAAATTTTTATATATGCAATTAAAAACTTTTTATTCAAAAGAAAAACAAGGCACTTTTGTGAAATTAAAACAAGTAATCTTAAATTTAAAACAATATTTTGTATGAAAATTATTAATCAAAGAAACTGTTTTCCTATTAAAATAATGTCCGATTTTTCGTAAAAAAATAAATCTTTTTTAACATAAAGACATTTATATTTATATTAAAAGCCTTTCAGGTAAATATATTTTCTTATTCCAAAACTACAATCTGCAGACCGCAGTTTTGGAATAAACAGTTTTTAAACAATTAAAAAGTGAATGTGTATCGTAAGTTTATTTCTAGAACACAAGTATTTTTGTAAAATTTTATCCCTCTGGCGATTTTTTTTATAACTGAGTGTAACTGACATTGATTGTCGTTATTCTGCAACCAGTATTTTTTTGTTAATTTATTCCTGTGGCGATTTTTTTGTTGTAATTCTGAGTGTAACTGACACTGATTATCTTTATTCTATAATTATTCTATAATTATTATTGGGTTAACTCGTTATGTTATGTTATGGCTTGAAAAAAATAATTCGCATTCTTCCGCAGTAATTGTGCCAAGTTTCATAAACATGCAAGTTAATTCATTGAATTTGAATTAGTTTGAAACTGGAGTAATTAAAGAACCATACAGTGTATATATTTTATAATAAAAATAAGAGAAAATCGAAGGAGTTTTATTCCTATCAAAAAAGGATATATTTGCTCGAAGGCAAAATTATGAACTCGCAATTTAGCAGAAATGTTGTAAACTGTAAAAATTAAAGAGTGGAAAAAATAGGTTATTTATCTACTCGTAGTTCAGGAGACTCAGTCTGAAAACTTAATCACTTTAATGAGGATACAAATGCTCTTCTTCGTTAGACAACCATCGCCGATATGTAGGTAAACTCAGTATGTTGCTTCCTTGCACCGACAATGAAGTTTATACTGTTGACGTCCACGGTTCTTTTCAAACTTACTTAATCTGACTGCGAGTTACGGAAAACAATTTATACCTTCGCTCAATGTTCGGGAGTCTTACTTGAACAGTGGTTTGAATTCTGTTCCCATGCAGTTGGCAATACTACATATCCAGCGAAATGGTGAGGAGGGAGGAAGGAGGGGAAATAAGTTAGATTGGCAATTTATATGAGCTAATCCAGCGTAACTGCTGATGAGTTGAAAATAATTAATTTACCCGGAGCAATGTAAATTAATATTACTTTTAATTAAGTCTGACCGACTATAATACCAGTTTGAATGATCCCCATTCATGATTCTACATCAGCTTTTAATTTGATATACAATTTTTACTTATTTTGAAAGTTGTAAGGGGCAAAATGCATAACGAGTGTAACACAATCAAATATGCATTTGGAAATCATACGCTGCTCGTCTAGAGACGTTAAATTTATTCTCACTTGTAAAAAGGCATATTTGAAGAGATTTAATCCAGGTGTTTAAAATCATTAAAGGTTTTGATAATGTCGACGCCAAAAAATATTTCACCTTCAGAAATGCAGGTAGAGCTCGCGGTAATGGTTTCAAATTAGTGGGTAAACATTTTAATTCTAATGAAGCTAAACATTTTTTTCTTCAATCGTATAGTTAATTTGTGGAATTGATTACCAGTGAGCGTAGTTCAAAGTAATTTGATCGAATCCTTTAAAAAGAGACTTAAACCCTCAGTTATAAAAGCATTTGTTAACGCGTAGAAATATTGTCGAATTTTCACTTTATCTTTAAATTTCTTCCCTTCCTTTTAACCTCTTTGCTTTGCTTTAAAACTTTCAATCATCTTTAAATTTTCTTACTTCTTTTAACCTTCTTAAACAGACAGCCTCGTAGGGACCAGCCGGTCTGTTGCTGTTTGGTGTCCTTTGTATTCCTTTGTAAATTTCTTCTATGGAGAGCTATAAATATATTTAAATGAAATTAATGAAATGAACTAATAGATACGAATATAAATTCATTCTTAAGAACATCGCTGTGGACCTACGACTCGAATTGAAGTCAATTTTTTGAAAGACCCTTCCAATTTTTAGAAAGACCCTTCCAATTTTGACGGTTTTCCATTCTCGAACATCTTTTAAAAAGCACTCAAACGCGCAAACGACTTTTCACCTTGACGGAGACGTAATTTTATAATGGCGTTGCTTGTTTCTTTCTTTATTTCTTGCCTTCTTTTCTGTCTTTCCAATTCTTTGTCTGCTTCTTTCTTTTTGCTTTTTCTTTCTTTGTTTCGTGTTTGTTTAATTTTCTTATTTCTTTATTTTTTTTGTTTCATTCCTTGTCTCTTCATTTCTGCTTCCTTATTCTTTCTTTTATTCTTCGTTTATTCCACCCAATTTTCTTTCTCTTCTTTCTTCCTTTTTTTTCTTGTTTAATTCTGCAGTGATTTTCCGGTAGCTCAGTAGTTTCGGTGTCGGACTTTTGGCGATATATACAGTGGTGTAGTGCTGTGGGAACGCGTGGGAACGGCGTTCCCTTACTTTTTTTGGTAGACGGAACGGCGTTCCCTCACTATTTCAAATAAATCCGAACTTACAAATCTCTAACGTCATGAAATTTTAATTCCAACCCCTAGAAGAAATATGAGAAAGAATCATTAACTGCTTCATTTCTTTTAGCTTCGACTGAGGCAATGCTAGCCTATAAAGATCTGGTGAAACAGTCACCACGGCGTACCAGTTGTTAACTTTTTTTTAGTTAATCATTCCAGTTGTTAGCTATTTTTATTGATCGTACTGGATGTCGTATATCTAATGACACTGGAAATACTGCATCTTCAACCTTGGAATATATCCTAATATCCAGTGCATATGACCTCAAAATATCCCTGAAATTGGTCAGATTTCAAAAGATTTCCCGGGGGGCTTACAGTGCCCTCGGACCCCCAGCTGTATGGGCTCGCCGCGCTCGCCATTGTCCCCCCCGCATCTGAGTAACACTTTCAAAATGCGTTCCCTCACTTCTTTATTTAGCACTACACCACTGGATATATATATATATATATATATATATATATATAAAATTATCGATGCATTCATAGTTTAAGTGGAAGTATGAAAAGTTAAACATCCTTTTACACATTAAATTACACAATGATCGCCCTTATTTTAATAGTAAAGGAAACACCACCAACATTTAAACAGTGCATTGAATTAGCTATCACACTTAAATAACATTGTTATACAAAGAATAAAGAGTTAGTTTTCTTCTACCGATACACGAAACTATTGCAGCAGAAAACACTTATAAGACTTAAATATTTCATTGTGTAAATCGTAACATTCTGTAAAATTGGTGTCATGCAAAAAATATTAATGATGCACTTTGTTGGCACTTTGTTGAGCATATTTTGTCATTTCCATTTTAACCGTAAACACTCAAATTAATTTTCGCAATCTTTGCACTTTATTTAATAAGCTGCTGTGCTATTATTACAATTCATGTCATTATTCAATTGTAATTTTTTTCGGTGCATTTGACATGTTATAATCAATGCTAATTTCAGCAAATCCAATCTTATTCACCGCATGAACGTTCAAACATTATAATGTTAATGACTGTACTTTTATAATTTAATTGTTTAATTAAAGGAAAACCAACGAGGCTTATTAATCACCTTCCTTTATTAATGACTTTTATTATCTGACCAAAAGGTCAAATAATGACCCATCAAGTAAACATTATTTACTTTAATTAATTTAATGGCATTTATTATAAGGCCTACCGTCAACAGGCCACTGCAAATTGATATATATATATATATATATATATATAATATATATATATATATGTATATGAAATTATTTCACGAAAGTAACACGTGAAAAATATTTATGATGAATAAAACCACGAAGGAAAGGAAACACAGAATGGTGCTCAAGCACTTTCGTCTAATGGCATCCTCAGGAACATTGAAGTAAATAAAGAGTTCAAGACTATATATACAGGTTGCAAAAGAAATATATATATATATATATATACAGTGCCCGCGAAAAGTATCCGATCACTCAAGAAAATACAATATTTTCCTTGATATCAGAGACACGTAATTCACTTTCTATTTGTTCTAGCGACATCTGGTAACTTTGAGGTTGCTCGCTGATATGAGAGCTATCCAACGCATTCTCAAATTAGTGTTCTGGTAGCCTTCGTTGCGGGGGCTGTGTCTCAAATTTGTCAGATTTCACTGTTTGTGTAAATTTCTTGATTTTTTTTTTTTTTACAGAAAGTGGTGTAAATAAAATTTATATATAATGTGTGCTAAAAAACAACTTAAGAGTGATTGTCGAGGTGCTATTGTTGCTTTGCATGCATGTGGGAAATCACAGAGACAGATAGCTAAGGAATTAAACATATCCCAAAGTACCGTTAATTTATGGGTTTCACGGGCTAAGAACAATGGTGGCCTAACCACGCCAGTCCCTAAAAAACGATCTGGCAGACCGAGAAAAACAAATTCGCGAACAGACAAACTTATGAAACGTTTAGTATTGAAAAACCCAACAATAACTGCGAAAGAAATAAAATTTAATATGAATAATTTGTTATCTGGTGTTTCTGAACGAACTATCCAGGAGCGGCTCCAAAAAGAACTCGGATTACCATCTCGCCATGCTGCTAAGAAACCGTTCATTAATGAAAAAATGCGTAAAAAACGTGTCGCATTTTGTAAAAAATACATTCATTGGACTGTTGATGACTGGAAGAAGGTTTTATTTAGCGATGAGTCGACATTTTTGACATTCAGAAGTTGTCCAAAAAAGGTTCGCCGGCCTATTGGCTCAAATAGGATGGACCCTAAATACACCCTAAAGACAATGAAACACCCTCCAAGTGTGATGGTTTGGGGTTGTTTCGGTTACTATGGGCGTGGAAACTTATATTTTCTTCCGAAGAACACAACTATGAATGGTGCACGGTATTTAGCAATGCTACAGGATAAACTTCCAATGGCAATGGCAATCCAAAGGACAAAAACATACATGCATGATGGTGCACCATGTCACAGGGCCAAAATAGTGACAAAATGGATTACTGACAATAAATTTGATATTTTGGATTGGCCTGGTAATAGTCCAGATCTCAATCCGATAGAAAATCTGTGGCTAATAATAAAAATAAGGTTGAATGCCACGACACTGGCTCAGTCGAAAAATTACAAGAGGCCATCAAAAAGGTATGGTGCAAGGAAATATCAGTGGAAGTTTGTCAAAACTTGATTAAATCCATGCCAAAACGTCTAGAATAAGTCATCCAAACCAAAGGACAGATGACAAAATACTAATATAAGGTTAGTATACATTTAAACATTGTTTTTTATGTAAAAATACAAATTTCAAGGTGATCGGATACTTTTCGCGGGCACTGTATATATAATAAATATAGAAATAAAAATTGTGGGAGGAGCATACAAAATTGTAAGGAGAACTACCAATTTTAGCACTTTGCCCGAATTCAACACAAGATCAAATTTTATAGTTAATGCCTGAATGATATATAGGTCACAAAAAATATAAAAAATATATATATATATATAAAAATAAATTGAAAAATAAAAATTGTAAGAGGAGCATACATATTTATAAGGGAAAACTACCCACGTTTTAGCACTCTGCCCTTCTTGTCTAAATCCTTTCTGAACGAATTCAACACAAGATCAAATAGATTGTTCACAGCCAATTTTATAAATAAGGCCTAAATGATATATAGGTCACAAAAAATAAAAAAATATAAAACTAAATTGAAAAATAAAAATGATAAGAGAAGCATACAAATTTATAAGGAAACACTACCAAAGTTTTAGCACTCTACCCTTCTTGTCTAAATCCGTTCTGAACGAATTCAAAACAACGGGATCGAGTTGAAAAAGACCTTTGTTCATGTTAAAGTTATTTGTAAGTTGGGTAATAACAGACTCAAGAATATTTCTATTAACAATGTTGCTAGAGTGAAACAGAACTGAAGCATTATTCCAGTCAATACCATGGGATAACTCTGACAAATGGACAAAAATGGCACTGGACGACTGTCCCGTTCTAACGGAATATTGATGCTGTTTTACACGCGTGTGCAAATCCTTTCCCGTCTGACCAATGTAAAAGGAATCACATTGTTTACAACCAATTTTATAGATAATGCCTGAATTATTGGTGGGGCTATTTTTTACTATGATATTTTTCACAATATTGTTATATGAAAATACTACATTAATATCCAAAAGTTTAAGTACATTAGCAATGCCTAAAAAGCCTGGGAAAAATGGAAGTACTAAAATATTCTTTGACAACGTCAGGAATACATCGATGCTGAATGGGAAAAAATCAACGGTATTGGAAGTGATCTGTGCTACCCACCTGCGTTTATGGAATCTTGTCTTAACAAGGCAAAATGAACCCACTATCGTGTGAATAATAACACTCGCACGTTGTCAAAGAATATTTTAGTACTTCCATTTTTTCCAGGCTTTTTAGGCGTTGCTAATGTACTTAAACTTTTGGATATTAATATAGTATTTTCATATAACAATATTGTGAAAAATATCATAGTAAAAAATAACCCCACCAGTGATTCAGGTATTATCTATAAAATTGGTTGTAAACAATGTGATTCCTTTTACATTGGTCAGACGGGAAAGGATTTGCACACGCGTGTAAAACAGCATCAATATTCCGTTAGAACGGGACATTCGTCCAGTGCCATTTTTGTCCATTTGTCAGAGTTATCCCACGGTATTGATTGGAATAATGCTTCAGTTCTGTTTCATTCTAGCAACATTGTTAATAGAAATATTATTGAGTCTGTTATTATCCAACTAACAAATAACTTTAACATGAGCAAAGGTCTTTTTCAACTCGATCCCGTTGTTTTGAATTCGTTCAGAACGGATTTAGACAAGAAGGGTAGAGTGCTAAAACTTTGGTAGTGTTTTCTTATAAATTTGTATGCTTCTCTTACAATTTTTATTTTTGAATTTAGTTTTATATTTTTTATTTTTTGTGACCTATATATCATTCAGGCCTTATCTATAAAATTGGTTGTAAACAATCCATTTGATCTTGTGTTGAATTCGTTCAGAAAGGTAATTTAGACAAGAAGGGCAGAGTGCTAAAACGTGGGTAGTTTCCCCTTATAAATATGTATGCTCCTCTTACAATTTTTATTTTTCAATTTATTTTTATATATATATTTTTTTTATATTCTTTGTGACCTATATATCATTCAGGCATTAACTATAAAATTTGATCTTGTGTTGAATTCGGGCAAAGTGCTAAAATTGGTAATTTTTCTTAAAATTTTGTATGCTCCTCCCACAATTTTTATTTCTATTTTATTATAATATATATATATATATATATATATATATATATATAATATATATATATATTATATATATATATATATATATATATATATATCAGTGGCGTGCGGTCCATGGAAGCAAGGGAAGCAATGCTTCCCTATTCAAAGAAAGAAGAAAATGCTGTATTATACTTTAAAGTTTGAACAGTTCAATATGTGTTAATAATTTGTACAAAATCATTTTATTATACTATTTATAGCATTTGATTGGTAATCAGGTGGATACATAGTATATACATTGGTTGCCGTTCGGCAAGAACCTTTAAGAAAGCCGACGCAAAAAATCTCCAGTTGGACAACAATTGACGAAATGCATCCTTTTTCCCAATGACTTTCGCTTTTTTTTTACTGTTACAAATTGTTTCTTTCCATTCTAAAAACTCATTTAATGTTTAATAATGTAGTATTTATTGAATACACAAGTTTCATATGTAGTTTTTCTACTAAAAAATTCCATGGCCATGTTAAGCGAAAAAGAATATATATTTATCGTTATTTTATCCTTCCCTATGTCAAAAAGGAAGCAATTTAGATTTCGCTGTCCAGATCTTATAGTTAATTTTCTTGAAATATCTGGCAACTTATAGTGCTGTCTGCTGTCATTCTCTCATTTAAAGCGAATACGTAACTACGCTAGAAATGCGCAAGGGGAAGAAAGGCTTGCAAGTTTAGCTTTAATCTCAATTGAGAAAAAAGCTTCTAAAGGATATGAAAACCGATGCCTTTTACGAAGAAATAATAGATATATTTAATAAAAAAGAAAGAATAGAATTAACCTATAAGTAAAGTAAGTAGATGATTATATGTTTTGTTTTTATTATATACGAGTATTTTAAAGTTTTATTTTTATTTTATATAATCTTTGTTGTTTTTGCTTGAATTGCTTCCCTTGACGAAAAATCACCGCACGCCCACTGATATATATATATATATTATATAATATATATATATATATTTCTTTTGTAACCTGTATATAGTCTTGGACTCTTTATTTACTTCAGTGTTCCTGAGGATGTCATTAGACGAAAGCGCTTGAGCGCCATTCTGTTTTCCTTTCCTTCGTGGTTTTATTCATTATATATATATATATATATATATATATATATATATATTATATATATATATTTATATACTATATATATTTAACAGTTTGGAACGTTGGGTATTTATAGTCATCATCATCATCATTATCATCACTAACATCGCTATAAACTTTTTACGTTTAAAGTAATTGATAAATGGAATAATCTTTCCGCGTCCGTCATGAACTCTACCAGCGTTGTTATGTTTAAAAACCGTTTAGGTAGTAATTTTAAAAATATTAACGTCGTTTAAAATAATAAAACAATTAGCAACAGGAGCTCTGGGGTAATGGTCGAGGTTTGAGTCTGTTGACGATTAATGCCAGTTTGTGACATGCCAGCGTGTGATATGCCAGCAATAAAATTATATTAAAAAAAAATCAGACTAACACGAACTTAGACGTAGCTCGTAGCGTAAACTAACCCATTTTTTGTTATACTCTTCATACTTTTTTTTTCATCCTCTCTTTACTTGAATGTCTGTAGTTTACATGGTATGACAGTGTTTCTTTGAGTTAAGACTGTGTTTGCATGGTTTGTAAGCGTTCTTATTTTACTTCTTTTCATCTTTCACCCCTTTCCTATTCTCTTCGACTATTTTTCCGACTTGTCGACAGTGGCCGACGGATGATGATGGTGAGTCTTTCCCTATCTTTTTCTGAATGAATGTTAACCCACGAATGATATGTTTTGCTACTTACTTAACCCCTTATTCTTTTCTTTTAACCCCTACTCTCTTCTTTTAAGCCCCTACTCTCTTCTTTTAACCCCCTACTCTCTTCTTTCTCTCGGGCTAACCTTAGAGTGGATCTTAGGGTCTTTGTTAATCATAGCTTCTGTAGATCTGTAGATCATAAGCCTAGTCGTACAGCAATAATCCATTAAATTCAATAAGTAATTTTTAAATATTATGAGCGCAAGTTTCGGAATTTGGAAGAGGAGAATTTTTCCAAAAATAGGGGCGTCACGCAAGAATTCTGCAGATTTTGCAATAAGGCTAATTTGGTTGCCTAGTCTCACACAGCTCTAATTCATTAAATTCAATAACATTGATGTTAGTGTTATATTACATAAAACATTTTACATATTTCTGAAGAAAAAATCTTTACTTTAATACCAGGTCTAATTTATTTGTGAGAAAATAGCTTCGGAGGGTGCCTAACTTAACGGTGGCTCAGGCTTGAAAAGCTCTATAATTGGAAGGAATTGACGTAGAAATTCGTAATTGGAATCAATCGACAGAAAAAGTGATAAGAAAAAAACATCTAGGGGACGTAGGCTAAGAAATGAGTAATTTAGCTAGGAAACGGTGAAAACTACTAATTTTTAAAACGCCAAAACCAACCTGGAGTTCGGGTCTCGTTGGTACACTTAATCTTAATTAATTAAAATAACATATTCAGTATCATAAGATAAGGCTTTTAACTAATATATGCTTGAAAACCAAAGCCTCTCGTTAATTAGGAATCTAATTATAAGGTTTTAAAAACATGCAAAAATCGCTAGTTTGTCCACTCGCTTCGTTGGTCCACGATTTAAGGTTGATGACGCGTTAGTTTGGAGGCATATAACGAGGAAATAATGAAACATTTATCTTTTGGGTTCCGAAGGTGGTGGTGGTGAGAGAGCTGAGTATTTTTATCTCAGTCGCTTTTATATCCGAGAATTTAAATAAACACTTATATTTATTTTGGTGGGAACACCTTCAAAAGAAGAAAGAAATCAAACACTCTTTGTTTTTTAATCTGTATATTTTTTATTTCATACAGCACTCATTTTCTTTGAGAGGATATTTTTCAGCACGCGCTTGCACACACACACACACACACACGCACACACACACGCACACACACAAAGAAAAAAAGAAGTTAATAAATATATATATATATATATACTGTGTGTATATATATATATATATATATATGTATATATGGAATCATGATATCTGGTGTTTTATGTTTCTTTATAAACGCCTAAACGGCTAGGTTAATCTGCACCAAATTTAGCATACACAACCAGGAAAGGTTTTAGTAACACACCGCCACTCTCAGTCCCACCCCCTGCGGGCTGAATATGCGTATATGGAATTAAAAGTTTTACATTATTCTATTCTATTATACGAGTATATATAAATTACATAATATAAAATACTGCAAAACCTTTAGTTTCTTAGTTAAGGATTTACAGAAGAATCCCTAATTAAGGTATGGTAAGTGCTCATGGCTTAATTTGAGGGTGTTTATGTTAGGTGCTAACTAAAGTGAAAAAAAACACGTTTTGTTAATTTAAGACATCGCTCACAGATTGTGCTTCCATTCCCTTTATGCCTTTCATGTTATCTTGTCAGACTGGAAAGCCAACCTTGATTAAGTCTATAATTGACTTTAATTAGATTGTGAACAACTTCTCTCTCTCTCTCTCTCTCTCTCTCTCTCTCTCTCTCTCTCTCTCTCTCTCTCTCTCTCTATCTATCTATCTATCTATCTCTTTCTCTTTCTCTCACTTGGAGAGCTTATTCACATTTAAAAAAATAAATACCATCGATAACGTACATTGCATCAAATCTTTCACAATGAACTCCACCCCTACGCGAAATAACGACTACAAACTACTGTTGAACCAAAAACGTATGGAACGAATTTCTGTGGTATTTCTTCTTTTCATCAAAGTAGTTAACACTGAATAATTTGTTGCTCGAAGTAGTACATAAATTGTACTTCCATAAGTATGTTTAACGCTTATATAAAGTCTTAACTGAACTGAATACATAGGTTTAATTTTTTAATTTTGAGGTAGTGTGTTCTCTGCGAGAGTTTTAATATGGTGCTCTTTTCCATAAAATTTTCCTTCGCGATCTCTCGTTGCTGCGGGGTGTGTTCTTCTCTATAACTTTGAAACCCACCTTTAGTAGTATGGTGTTTTGAGAGAGACGGAAGATTTTGGTCACACGCTCGGGAACGACCCTTTCATCTCTTCCCTACCATTTGCATCGTGCAATTTTGCATTTCCCCCATAGGAAACTCTATCCTCATCTTTTGCAACATCCCCTCTTCCCTTTTCCCCCCCGCGCCCCTTCATACCCCGATGGAGATTATTGCGAGCAAAAGAAGGAAGAGAGGTGATATATATAAATTATTTATTTATTTATTATTTTAATATATCGAAGGAGCTTAAGTTTTTAAGGGCTGATATCCTCAAACGTACGCCTTTAATTAAGTGGGAGACTCGGTGATATGATTCAACCCACGACCACTTTTATGGTTAGCTTTCCACATTTTATCTTTTGATATAGGACACAGGGATTTGGCTATTTAGGTGGATATTATCCCAAAAATAAAATCTTTTCACTATAAGACGACCATTTCATTCTTCATCACTAAAAAAACGTGTAGGTACACAAGGCAAAAATTTCTGGAGTAAAACGAAAATTTCAGTTAATGTAATTTGAAATTTGAAATACATCTAATTTATCTTAAAATGTTTTTAATACAAATATAAATTTTTCATCTGAAAAATTGAATATTTTTAAAACCAAAATTGCACAATATTTTAATACGTAAAAATATTTCTTGGATTAATAGCTTTTGTACAGTTGCTCGCATATGTAATGTTCCTCGCCTCACAGACGACTCCGTAAATGTGGTAACGCCACAGTGATGGTCAAGGTACCCCAACTGAGGGGAAGGTGGGACAACCGAGTCCAACAACATATAACACAGGCATATACTGTATATCTAAAGGACAATTGAATGTGCAGTCATTGACATACAGGTAATTATAATGTAATGTCTGTGTTCATAAAGATAAACAGTTAATATGATCGTGAACAGCGTTGAACTCCATGTAGCTTACGATCTTATATAGTAACTAGCGGAGCGACCCGGCGTTGCCCGGGTAGAAGTTGAACGCTATATATGGCCGGTTAGGTTAATTGAATGTCCAGTTAGGTCAACTGAATGCCCGGTTCGGTTAATTGAATGCCCGATTAGAGTAACTGAATGCCCGGTTAGGTTAATTAAATGCCCGGTTAGGTTAATTGTACGCCCTTGACGATTCGTTAGGTTAAGTCATGATATTTTCGTTACTTTAGCGAAAATATCACGACTTAACCTAACCAATCGTCAAGGGCAGGGGTGGCCAAAACGTCGATCGCGATGTATCAGTAGATCGCAGAATGACCAGTAGCTTAGCCTAGCAACAGAGACCTTAAATTTTACAATACTAATGAGCACACGACCCGACCGCTACTACCAAAAATTAGCGTTCTTTATGTTATCACCTCCATTATCGGTAGCAACATTTATTTGTTTTATCTTTGTGTTTACCAGTCATTTAACGAAAAATAACAAAGTTTAACTTTAATAATTCTGAGAGATATTTAATTAATGTCACAGAAAATGATACCGCTAACTTTAATTTCTGTCAAAATTTCATACAGCGGTAAGCTGAGCTGTTATGAGCATGTGTCACTTAAGTGACGGGTCAGTCATTTGGAATAATCGCTGGTGAAGGTCAGTCTCCAGTCAAATTGCATTAACACCGTTAAAATGAGTGCTGGACCAACTGCCAAGAAACAAAAAACTTACAACTTCCACAATGAGTGGGAGACGGCATATTTTTTGACGATGAAAAATTCCAAATGTGTGTGTTTAATTTGCCAGTCAAAAAGGGGAATTTAGAGAGGCATTTTAAAACTATTCACAAGCGGTATGACAGTGATTTCCCAGCTGAAAGTGAACTACGTAAGAGAAAAGTCAATGAATTTAAGTCTCAACTTAGTGCTCAGCAGTCTATCTTTACAGGGCCTAACACAAAATCGAAAGCAGCAACGATTGCGTCATTTCGGGTGAGCCGTGTACTTGCGAAACACAAGAAACCTTTTCAGAATGGAGAAATATTCAAAGAAGCATTTACAGAGGCAGCAGAGTCGTTGTTTCAGAATTTCAGTAATAAATCGGAAATATTGTCTGCTATTAACCAGCTTCAGCTATCCAGAAGCACTGTGATGCGGCGTGGTGAAGTAATGAATGAGAATTTGGTGGAACAACTGAAGAAAGACATACATGACTGCGTGTTCCGTTCACTTCAGTTTGATGACTCGACAGATGTGATCGACAGTCACAGTTATGCATTTTTATTAGAATCGTGTTTAAAGATATGACTGCCAAAGAGGAACTGCTTAAAATTCTACCTTTAAGAGGGAAAACTCGAGGTGACGACGTTTTTCATGCATTCAGTGAGTTTGTTAACGACACACAGTTCCCACTTCACAAGCTTGTGAGCATAACAACTGACGAATCACCTGCTATGACTGGCCGCTCCAATGGGTTCATCGCCCTGTGCAAAAGTAACAAAAGGTTTCCAAACTTCTTTAATTAAATTATCACTGCATAATTCACCAACAAGCATTGTGTTGTAAAATGTTGAATATTAAAGAAATTATCGATATTTCCCATAAGATTGTGTGTTCTACTCGGGCGAGAAGTCTACAAAGGCGTCTCTTCCGGTCTCAGCTAGAAGAAAATAAAGCAGAACACACTGACCTTTTGTTGCACATTGATGTCAGGTGGCTAAGTAGAGGTAAATTCCTGCAGAGGTTTAGGGATCTCTTATCTGAAATTAAAGACTTTCTGAAGTTAAAAGAAACATATTACAAAGAGTTGGAAGACGAAGTGTGGTGTTAGATTTAGCTTTTTTGACTGACACCACTGCTTTTCTAAATCAGCTAAACTTAGAGTTGCAAGGTAAAAACAAAACCATTGTTGAAATGATTACCTCAGTGAATGCTTTTAAACAAAAACTAGAACTGGTATCCTCACAGCTGCAGCGACACAAACTGCGGAACTTCAAAAACATGATGTCAGAGCTGGAAAGTCAGGGGAAAGAATGCGACCAGTTTGACAGTGTTCGATACGTTGAACAGTTGCAGAATGTTATTACAGACTTCAACAGACGGTTCCAAGACTTAGCAACACTAGAACCTGTAGCAACATTCATGTGCTTCCCATTTGGTGCAAACTTTGACATTGATGATATTGCATCAAAAATGGCCTTATTGTTTAATATGGACATATCTGCAATCGAGAATGAAATTTTGACTGCGAAACGACATTCAAATCAAATCCAGGTCTTCAGAAGGAAACTTTTGGCACCTACTTCTTGAAGAAAAGTATCCGCATGTCAGAAAAAGTGCCATGTACTTGACAGCATTTTTTTGGATCAACCTACCTTTGTGAGTCAACGTTCTCACACATGAATATCATCAAATCAAAATACCGAGCCACTCTGACAGATGATCGATCACCTGGATGCTTGTTTGAGGCTAGCAATCAGCAGCTACAATCCGGACTACACACGGCTTGCTGATGCCATGCAGTGCAAATCATCACATCAGTAAAGTAAGCTCTTTCTATTCCAGTATACCTAATTTCTAATAAGTTTGGGGGTTAAAATTTAATGAAAAGTATATCTGTGTGCATTTGGCAATATATTTTTATTCACTTCATTTTATTCTTGGTTATTCTCTCTCTCTCTCTCTCTCTCCTCTCTCTCTCTCTCTCTCTCTCTCTCTCTGTATATATATATATATAACTGGGCTGGTGGATCGAATAGGGAGAACTTTGGAAAAAGTAGATCCCATCTCAGTAAAGTCTGGCCACCCCTGGTCAAGTGCGTACAGTTAACCTAACCGGGCATTTAATAATTTTACCGTAGGTTTCGATATATATATATATATATATATATATATATATATATATATATATATATATATGACCTCGGAGGCCGACGCCACATAGCCTATATTCTTTTATATATGCGCGAGCTCCGCCCATTTTATGTCTATCTTTTATGACGTGTCTATGATGTCACTATCTTTCAACCAATCCGGAATACAGAAGTCTCCAGCGGCCTCAGATGACCTCAGAGGCCGACGCTACATAGCCTATGTTCTTCCCGGCCTCAGTTACCACTATCCCCCAAGTCTCATCCAAATCTGGCCAGGGGTTTGGCCGGCCATAAAAAAAACAAAGAAAGAAAGTTCGTAGGCAGTTCGACCGTCACAATTATGATTACTGCAAGTCTATATGAACAGCTACCACAATACAACTTTTTATATACTAGTGAATTTGAACCAAAAATAGACATTACACAACCAACCTCCACACTCCCTCATTCCCCTTCCTCATCATTATCATATACTCATCATCCTTTTAGGATGTTTTTCGCTTCCATCCTCAACATGTTTTGTTCTTCACATCCCCAGTTTATGAGTGGTGAGAAAGTGTTTTGGAAACAGTAGACAATGATACTCCAGCTTTAGCAGCTATTTGTCTTTGAGCGTTGCCTTCTTTATGGAGAACAATAATTTTCAACCTATTCTTGTATGAAATTTCTTTATTTGGAGCCATTATACTGTACTATCTTACCTGTAAAAAAAATTAGAAGATGAGACATTTTTTGTATTGAAGTTCAACAAATTAGATGATATTTTTTTTAAGAAACTTGCGATTACATGAGGGTATAAACAACATGTGTGAGTCATTAAATCTATAAAACATATTATGACATCAAATTGAATAGTATATTTATCAGTAGAGAACCTGGCCCTCAAAATTAGCAAAACCAATAAAAACTAATGGTGTACTGGTTCATTGGCATTGGCAGAATCGGCCATTTTTTGAGCATTGGCATCGGCCAAATTTAGCTGATTCGTTTACTGATTATTTTAAATTTTTAAATTTTCATAACAAAATAAAATCTATATTTACAGAAAATTGAACACCAAAAAACACTATGATAATTTATACTGATTTCAAAGTGTAATTATATAAAAATATTTTACATTCACAAAAATGGCAAAGCATAATAAGTTAAGTTGTCCATAAATTTACATTTTCTCGACTAACTAATCTCTAAATATTATAAACTATTGTAATGTAACTGTAATTGGTTGTGTAATGTCTATTTCTGGTTCAAATTCACTAGTATATAAAAAGTTGTATTGTGGTAGCTGTTCATATAGACTTGCAGCAATCATAATGGAACCTTAATACTGTATAAGACTAGTATTCTACATGGAGTTCAACGCTGTATACGATCATATTAGTTGTTTATCTTTATGAACACAGACATTACAATATAATTACCTGTATGTCAATGAATGAACATTCAATTGTCCTTTAGATATATATGTCCGTCTTATATGTTGTTGGACTTGGTTGTCCCCCCTCCACCCCACCTTCCCCCAGATGGGGTACCTTGACTATCACTGCAGCGTTGCCACATGTACGGAGTCGCCTGTGAGGCGAGGAACATTACGTATGCGGGCAGCTGTACATCTAAAGATTTACAGAAGCTAAGGCTACAAAGACCCTAAGATCCACTCTAAGGTTAGCCCAAGAGAAAGGAAAGAGTAGGCGGTTAAGCGAAGGAAATAAGGGGTTAAGTAAGTAGCAACACCTATCACTCATGGGTTAACATTCATTCAGAAAAAGAGAAAAAAGACTCACCATCATCATCCGCCGGCCACTGCCGACAAGTCCGAAAAATAGTCGAAGAAAATAGGAAAGGGGTGAAAGATGAAAAGAAGTAAAGTAAGAACGCTTACAAACCATGCAAACACAGTCTTAACTCACTGTCATACCATGCAAACTACAGACATGCAAGTAAGGAGAGGATAAAAAAAAGAAAAAAAGTAGATAAAGTTAAAATGTGGGTTAGTTTACGCTACGAGCTACATCTACGTTCGTGTTAGTCTAATATTTTTTTTTAATTATAATTTTTGCTAGCATATTACACGCTGGCATGTGTCAAGCTGGCATTGGACATCAAGAGACTCATCCCCGATTACGACCACCAGAGCTCCTGTTGCAAGTTGTTTTTTATTTTAAACAACGTTAATATTTTTAAAATGTCTGTCTAGACGGTTTCTAAACACATTAACGCTGGTAGAGTTAACGACTGACGCGGGAAAATTATTCCATTTCCCAATTACTTTAAACGTAAAGAAATTTTTAGCGATATTAGTTATGAAACGTCTGCCACGCAACTTAAATCCGTTATTACGGAAAGTGAACAGTTTGTCAAAATTTACGTTATCGATGTTATTAACGATTTTGAAAACTTCAATAAGCTCCGCCCTTAATCTCCTAGTTTCGAGTGAATGCAAGTCTAACACTTTAATCCTATCTTCATAAGGCTTGTTGCGCAATGACAGAATTAGTTTCGTGGCACGACGCTAAACCCTTTCTAACCTATCAATATCCTCACGCAAATACGGGCACCAAAACTGAACGGCATATTCTAAATGAGGCCTGACTAGGGACTTGTAAAGGAGCAATATAATATCCTTCGATTTAAATTCGAAATTACGCGCTATGAAGCATAACATCCTATTGCTTTTGCGCAAGACTCCAGGCACTAGTTCCTAACTTTTAAATCCTTAGATACGCGTACGCCTAAATCTACTTCCTCGTCAACGCTAGCTAACTCTCTATCATCCCCAATTAAAATAGTTTCCCCCTCATTCACGTCCCTTTCCAAATGGGCGAAAGGGTTCGAAACCTCGATAGGGGGGGGGATTCCTATCACCTAACGTACGCGGCCTAGCTCCACCCTTAACTTCTCTAAATCCCTCCCCATCTACTAATCTCGGACCAACCTTAACCCCTTCCTCAACTCTATCCAACCTTCCCGACAAGCTACCTAAACTAGAAACTAGGTTACGCACCTCACCCTTCAAATTACTAACGTCTTCAACGTTAGTATTGGTTCGGCTTTTGTCAACCGTAGCCCTACCCCTGCCCTCATCAAGCGCCGCAAATCTTTCCGTTACCTCGCGTACACTGCGTTTTATGTCAACTATTTCCTCCATTAACTCGCAAAAGAAACAAACTGATCTCTCGGTAATCGCCATAGGACCGCCATTATAATCTTTAAATTCCGAATACCACCGGTTTACCTCACACCTAACACACGACGTTTTTTGCGACGGCATCGCGCAGTTAAAAATTAGTTTATAACCGTCACAAGTTTAAGTTAAATTAAGCCGGCACGCTATGAAAACTTCTAAATCGCTAAAAACCATTAATGTTCAATTACTTAACTATAACAATGTGAATATAAACGCAAGTATATAAAATTCAAAACTTTCCAAAAGTAAAATTCTTAGCAATATGCAAAAGTAGATGCAATATCAGAGAGCTCGGGAAATGCGTCGTCTGGCTGACGAATACCGTATTAAATTTTTATGATTCAATACTAGTTGTTTTAGACCTAAAAAAATGTGTTTTTTATTTTCTTCCAAAGATGAAAGGCTTCAAGTACAAATATAAAAAGTTTCAACAAAAATAATAATTTAATAAAACTGTAATACCAAATATCCATAACTCCAATACACATCCATAACTCCAAGTGGCTTAATGGTAATTAGTTGAGAGGATCAGAAATTGGTTCAGCGCTCAGGCCAGACCAATGCGGACCATTGCTCTAGCTCCTGTATTATTAACTAGTAACAACAGGAGTCGAACACAGTGATCGTAGCTCAGTAGGTATAATACCGTTCCCCTTTAAGCGAAATGAAGACACTGAGGTCGGGGGTTCGAATCCCGTTGATGTTGATAATAATAATACAGGAATTAGCACAATGGACCACATTAGTCGGCCTAAGCTCTGTACCAGTTTCTGGTATTCCTGACTGACTGATCCTGAACCTTCGACTTCAGTGTCTTTACTTCGCTCATAGAGAAACGGTGTTCCCCACAGCTACGGCCGTTGGTTTCGAGTGTCTCTTAGCGAGAAGAGTACTCTGTACGATGGCTGATGCATATCTCAGGAGAGTGGCTCGAACACGGTAAAGGTAAAAATTTTTGTTATATTTATTTCTTTATGTATAATGTGTACATTATGGAAAAGTATGGTATACTTATTTAAAAAAGTAAAAAACAATTCAATATACAAATAAAATTTCAGGAAATTCTATTAGATTTCACGTAACACATTTGAATGTGATTAATTCCAGTGGAAACAAAGTAACTTTAATTAAAAAAAAAATTTTTTTGTTTAAAATTGAACAAATACTTTTTTCAAAGTAGCAAAAAACTTTTGTTTTAAAGTTTTAATTAATTGCTATTAAATAAATGATTCGTTTTTTAATTTATAATTTAACTTTAAATAATAGATTTTCCACAAGGAAAAAGAAAAATGATTCCAAGGACTTTCGTGTATTCAGAAGTATACCTCGTCAGGGAATGTACTTCTGAATACACGAAAGGCCTTGGAATCATTTTTCTTTTTCCTTGTAAGTTTACATCATTCATTAATTTCACGTGTTTAATTGTGAAATTCATCCCATATATATATATATATATATATATATATATATATATATATATATATGCTTATGCAGGGTTCATGCCACCATTTCATACATGAACCACGTTTGGTATTCTTGGACACAACAATTCTTCAATCTGCGATAATTTCTGTTATTTATCTGGTTGGTTGTTTCCTATGACAAGACACCTTAAAATGTTTCCTGTGGCAAGACACTTTAAAATGTTTCCTGAAGATTTCATTGTCTTTTTTTTTTTTTGATTGATCGTTCGACCATTTTCATCTTCTCTTCTGCAAATAGAGTTTGTGCACTTTTTGTCTGTTCACTCTTCGTCGACAGCAAATAATTACGAAAGTGTCAAAAGATGGCAGCACGTACGAAGTAAATGTATAGCGACCTACCACAGTGTATTGTCCTTAAATGTGCTTTCACCACAAAAGCAAAAGTTTACCGTTAATTATTTCATGAATTGTTATACATACTTACCTGAGGGGTCAGAACTACATCACAAACACGAAAAATTACATATTTACCCTTAAATCCTGGTAAAAATGGCGATAATTACCTGAAGTGGCTTATGCAGCCTCCAGTTGTGTCAATACATTCTTGCAGTTAAACATGAAGTGTTTTAATTATTTAATTATGTAATAATTAAAATAATTACTTATGTAATAATTAAAATAATTAAAATGGAATAAAATAAATAGTTAATCTAATATTGGTCATTGTACAGGGTGAGCGAAAACTCCCTGCTCACCTGCAAGAAGTGTAGTGAACCTGTACCTGCACTGTGTTGGAAGTGGACAGGTGCACAGGGACTTTTCGCTCACCCTGTATTATTGTAACATAGCAAAAAATTGTAATACTGTATTATTCATTTTGTAAATATTGAATCTAATTTGATTTAATTTAATTTACAGTGTTGCCACTCGTAAGTGGAATGTGATAAGGGGAATGTGATAAGGGAAAAGTGATATAAGAGCAGTTTTCAAAAATTTTGAGCCTTTACTTTGAGAGTTAATGACGTACATAAGAATTAACTTTACTTTTACTTGATGAAGACAAATTTTCTTAAACGAAAAAGCTTGAATAAAAATAATTAATTTTTATTTGCTGTTTCGCGCTTTTTATTCGTATGCGTTTTATTAAAGATTCCCAAATCAGGGAACAAAATTTTTGAAAAGTGTAACCTCCAATTATGACCACTTATGCGCACTCTTATTCATCTTCTTAAGTATATATATATATAATTTGATGGAATATAATTATGTTATTATACGTTTTTTTACTGAAATTCAACTGACTTGAAAAATCGGGATTCGAGTTTCGTCCCGGACTTTTTAGATTTGAACGATTAAAGTG
Organism: Bathynomus jamesi; assembly: GCA_023014485.1. Classification (NCBI taxonomy): domain Eukaryota; kingdom Metazoa; phylum Arthropoda; class Malacostraca; order Isopoda; family Cirolanidae; genus Bathynomus; species Bathynomus jamesi. The sequence goes on from JAJOZX010005623.1 coordinate 140,017, forward strand.
TTTCTCTGGTGAGGTAGTGGTTCGGATCACACGAAAAGTTTTAGGGTCTTCCGTCAAATAATGACCTTCAAAGATGTTGATGTTGCGATAAAGGTTAGACATCTCCAAAACCCATCCCTTCCCATGCGCAAATAAATATATTTGTTCTTATTACTTTTCACTAAAAAATCTTTATCATTAAATGAAACATTTTAAGGGTACCTCCTTCTGTATTTAATCTCTCTCTCTCTCTCTCTCTCTCTCTCTCTCTCTCTCTCTCTCTCTCTCTCTCTCTCTCTCTAGCTAGCTTAATAATAATAATAATAATAACAAAACATCATCATCATCACTTCTATAATTCACTGGGTAACAAAATTTGAAAATTTTTCTGTTTATTGTGATTTTTCTGTCGTTTCTTAATGATTTCGGGGCGCTGATTCCAAAAATGATATTGGTTTTGCTCTATCATCAACCGTTTCAAAAATATAGGTTATCACACTTTTCATATGGCAAAGTATATAAAGAAGGCTAACATAAATATTTTCTGAAAATAAAAACACTATTGGAAATTAATGTTTATTGAGCCAAAATTGTTTGACAAACCCAAAATGTGCAAAGGATATAATATATATCATGAGGAGAACCGATAAGAGAATAACAAGCCTCGTTATGCAGTGTGCGTTTCTTAAAAATGCACTGAAGAACGCGACTTCCGCGTATGAACATTCTTATTCTTTCTGATCAGCGACCATACGTAGTCTCCCATCATGGAAGCATCCCAATGGCCCTGGTACCTTTTCTCCATCGTTTGAATATCTTGATGGAATCTTTTGCCATGTTCTTCACTCACATCGCCCAGGTTATCACGAAAAAAGTCTAGATGTGATCATGTGAATGCAGATAGTGTAATTTTAAAGACATACGGCACCCCATGTTGCCATAGCACTTAATCAAGTTTGACACTAACTCCTTATAGTTTAGTGCTTTATGGTTGCCTAAAAACCCACGAACCACATCACGGAAGGCACACCAAGCTTCTTTTTCGATCGGAGTCATCTTGGCTTCAAGGTCCTTTGAATTCAACAGCACCTTGACTTGTGGTCCTACAAAGATGCCAGCCTTGACTTTGGCCTCAGAGAGTTTAGGGAACATGACCCGAATCTGTTGGAAAACTTCCCCTCCAAAATCTAACGCAGTTACAAACTGCTTAATTAGACCCAACTTAATGTGGAGAGGTGGTAGCAGAACTATGTCAGGCTTCACAAGAGGTTCCCTGAGTACATTGTACTTTCCTGGTTGCAGTCGTTCACGTGGAGGCCACTGAACTGTTTTATAGTGCTCAGTTGAAGCCCTGCTATCCCACAGGCAAAGAAAACATGAATATTTAGTAAACCCTCCTTGTAAACCTAACAGGAAACCAATCATTTTGAAATCACCACACACGTCCCAGTTATATTGTTCATACCTGATTTGAGTGAGCAGTTGTTTGACATTTTCATAGTCCTCTTTCATTTGAGCAGAATGTGCAACTGGTATAGATGGATATTTGTTCCCATTGTGGAGTAGAACAGCTTTTAAACTCCGAGTTGAACTGTCAATAAACAGGCGCCACTCTGAGGGTATATGTGTTAACCCAATAGCTGTGAATAGACCATTAACCTCGCTGCAATAACAGAAAGAGCCATTGACATCGTAGAACCTTGCAAACTCCTCATGCCGCTTTCGGTATACAGTGCTCTTGCAGTCTTCTCCAAGCAAATTCCACTCTTTGAGTCTGGAGGTCAGAAGCTCAGACCCTGATTTCGTCAGACCCAAACCTCTAATTAAGTCGTCCAATTCCCTCTGATTTGGAAAGTGAGGGTTTGTACTGAAAGTTACTGTATATTCTTCATCATAACTGTCCTCACCAGCCGACATCTCAGATGAGCTAGCTGCATCGTCATTTTCAACCTGCAAAGCAAAAAAACAAAATATAGACATAGCTATATATGTAGAAGAGTATCAGCACTAAGAAAAATCGACACATAATGACCCACAGTCTGTAAATACAGAAGGTAAAGTAATGGATAGATACCTGTTCTGGTGGACGTGGTATTGGAAGACCTTCGCCATGTGGTACAGGAGCTATGGACAACGCTATGCTTGGATACTGAAGAGTCTGCCTTCCTTTAACTTCCTGTAATTAGAAACATCTACCATGCTGTAGTAGCAATCGTCGTGGTGGCTCTTTCTCTCCATATTCTGGATACCGCAAAGGGCATTCCCTTGCGTACTCCCCGCAGCCACCCTTCAAGTGTGGAGCGGCAGCTTCCATAGATCACATGGGCTGCCCAGGGCTTATCTTGGTCACCCATAGGCATACCAAAATAGAGCCGATACGAGATCCAGAACTTGGTGCCTTTCACAATCTTGTGCGATACTTGCTTGGGGCCTATGTAATACCCACAAACGTAGCAGAATATATCCGGCGAGTGTTTACAAGCTCTAGTTGCCATTCTCTTTACCAAACTGTACTACATTAATCATAACCTGCAGATATAGAGAGAAGAGTTATTAAATCTGCAACAGATTACAGATTCCAGAATAAAGATGTATTCACAACACTGAAATAATGTTCGCAATAAAAAAGGATCGATAACACTCAAATCGTCAGCACAGAGAAGCACAGAAACACAGTACCTCAGTGCTGGTAACCATCAGACAAACAACCTGCTTTCTTTGTGTGCTCACACTTACTGACTTCTCAGACTCTGCGCTCTTCTTTATATAGCACAGTGGAAGTTTCGGGCAAATTCTAGAGCAAGAAACTGTCAACGAACATCCGGATTGTTCTCAACATTTCCTGATTATTCTGATATTGCTGCGCCCATTATAACATTATACTGATAAAATATGAAAAATGGATTATCTCTGAAACCAGATTTGGACTCAGCGCCCACAAATGCATATAAAAACATAAAAAATTCTATATAAACAGAATCAATGTTACACAGTGTAATCAATAAATACTAAATAACACTAACAATAATAATAACAATAACAATAATAATAATAATATTATTATTATTATTATTATTATTATTATTATTAATTTTTTTTTTCAATTCTTTTTCGACTTTCCTGATTAAAATTTGGTCGGTGATAGATTTGTAAATTACATTTGAAATCAATATATAGAGTATCTGTTTCTTAGAAAATCCTTTTCATACCAGTCATCTTCAAGGAAAAGATGATATAAAGAAAATATTACACTACCAAATTAACTGAAAATGTTTTAGTTGAAAACTGAAATTACGGAGTATGGCTATTAGTAAAATATAAAGGCTATTAGTAAATATACAGGGTGTCTCATAAGTCCAGTCTCATAGGAAAATTTATTTCAAGTTAAATTTACTAGAGTAATACATTAGAACAAAGACAAAGGTTCGAGTTGATGTTTTGTTTTAGGACCTTTTTGTTGAGGGTAGAATACCAACAATGGCTAATATGGGAATCAGTACGCTCGTGAGGGAAAGGCGGAAAAAAAAGGTCCCCAAAAAACAAGACCTCAGTTTGAACACTTGTTTCAGTTCTAATGTATTACTTTTTTAAATTTAATATAAAATAAATTTTCCTCTGAGACCGGACTTAGGGACACCCTGTATATTGAGATACGCGTTTCATCGCAGCGTTATCAGTAAATTCCTCTGTGTTCATATTAGTTTAGAGTCCATTGAATTAAGTAAAAACCTAAATATTAAATTCAATACAACACTCAATTCTATCTAAAAAATTGGCCAATTATGGAGTATCACAGGATTCGATATGGGACTCCTTCTATTCGTATGTTATGTCAATGATTTTATAATTGCACAACGCAATTAGTATTCAGTATGCAGATGGCACAACACTCTTCTTTGATTACGACTATGATCGCACACATAGCGACTAATGTTGGGTCTACGTAGCCCCATAATGAAAATCACACTTATAAGTTGAATTAAACAACTTATTTTTACTGAACAATAATAAAAATTAATTTGCGTACAATAAAAGATTTCATTTCCTGAAAAACAATTGGACTTTTATCGCATTAGGCCACGCTCGCTTTGTAAAGTTAATTAATTAATGGAGTATAAAAATTGAAAGGATTAGATGTAATTTTAGATCAGGGGTTCTCAAACTTGGGTACGCGTACCCCTAGGGGTACGTATTAAGGTTTCCTGGGGGTACGGGAATGAATGAACAAAATTTACGCTATATATACTTATTTCGACATAATTCAAGTGAATATTCTAAGCAATTTTGAAAAGGTTATTCCACTCATAGCCAGAAACTTCTAGAAAACGAGGCAGCATTACGCGCTTCATACATGGTATCGTTAAGAATAGCAAAGAAAAAAAAAACCTCACAGCATTGCCGAAAAATTGATTATCCCTTGCTGCAAAGATATAGTTCTTTGCATGATCGGAGACTCTGCCGAGAATAAGTAGCATTATTGCCTCTTTCAAACGATACTGTCCAACAGAGAATCTTAGAGATGTCGGAGAACATCAAACACCAAGTAGTTGCTGAAATACGTGAAGCACACTTAAGCAAATTTTCAATTCAGCTCGATGAATCGACAAACGTGGGCAGCTGTGCTGAACTACTCGTCTTCGCGCTATATATAACTGTGGAGATTTCAAAGAAGAATTCCTGTTTTGTCATGATCTCGAATCTACTACTAGGAGAAGACATTTTCTTAGAGGTCTCTAAATTTTTCAAAACCTAGGGACTGACTCGGACAATGTGTGTGCTTGCACAACGGATGAAGCACCTGCAATGCTTGGCAAGCATTCGGGATTTCTAGCAAAAGTGAAGAAGCGAGCCCCGATTCAAAGCATCTTCATTGCATGATTCACCGATATGCTCTGGCATCTAAAACACTCCTACCAGAACTAAGATTAGTTTGATGATGTCGTTCATATGGTGATGCTATCAAGTCTAATGCCCTCAATACTCGCCTTTTCTACCTACTTTGCAAGGAGTTTGGTGCAGATGAAGAAGTCATGCTATTTCACACCGAGGTACTCTGGCTGTCACGGGGAAATGTGGTAGCAAGAATGAGTCATTGAAAAATCGAGCCGACTGAATTCTTCAAACGAGACGGCAAAACAAAGTCTTTAAATTTTGCCAAAAAATTGTCATATAACCAGTGGCTCATGAAGTTATCCTACTTAAATGACATATTCTTACATCTGAACACGTTGAACAAATCGTTTCAAGGTCAGCACACCACCGTGATTGATTTCATGGAAAAACTTGCAGCATTCAATATGAAACTGAAACTGTGGGAAACAAAAGTGGAAAACAAAAACCTTTGTATGTTTGAGCATCTTAGCGATGCGCTTGAGAATAATGAGGAAAATTATAAAATACATATGACCAGCTAGTGTTGGAGCATATTTCCTCTCTGCTGCTGGAGTTCCAGTCATATTTTCCAGAATTGAACGAATTGGATTTAAAATTGATAAGAAATCCATTCATCGTTGACGTGCACTTGCTCGTAGAAGACTTGCAGGACCAATTTATTGAGTTGGTGAATGACTCTACAGCCCAAGATGCATTTAAAACTCTTCCGCTGACTAAGTTCTGGTCCAAAATGAGCGAGTCTTATCCTGCTGTAGCTAATGTGGTGGTGAAGTCATTGCTAATGTTTTCCAGTACTTATCAATGTGAACAAGGATTTTCAGCTTTGTTAAATGTAAAAACTAAATATCGCTCTCGACTAAACGTGGAATATGATCTTCGAGTTTCCTTGTCAAGCACTATAACTGAAATTGAGAAACTAGTTTCCACACATCAGGCACATCCCTCACACTAAAATTCAAGAATTATAGCTACCCTAATTTTATTTACATATATAGTTTGTTGTTTATTCATTTAATAAAGCATTTATTATTGATATTTCTGTATCTTATGTGAATTCTTACTAATGGGGGTACTGGCTGATTGTCTGATGAATCAGAGGGTACGAAGTGACAAAAAGTTTGAGAACCCCTGTTTTATATAAAATCTAGCTTTAAAATAGCGCACGCAAAACGTACACAGTAAAAATTGTCGAAATTCACTTACACCTTGCATAAATTAAAATACCACATTTCAAAATATATGCTGCTTAATCTATATTACATCCTTGCACCCTCCTACATCCTATATAACATAGCAGTTTGGAGCAATACAAGCCATTATATTATTTATTCACTATACGTATTGCATAACAAAATTGTCAGAATTATATCAAGTGCTGAGACCAACCGAAAACAGGAACCCATGTTCGAAACCCTAAAATTTCTTAACACTTTCATTCCTGAATATTTTTTATTTAAAATATTCAACAAAATATTTAACAAAACTAAATATTTTAGTAACTCGTCACTTACATTACACCCATTTTGGGTTTCTTTTACGACAACTAACCTAAACGTGTATAAACATGTAGAAACATTTTTAGAAAAGCTACATTTTAGTACGATTTATATTATTTCCGGTGGGACATTACAGTCCCACTCGTACTAAAAGGGTTTTGAAACTTAATGATTTTTACAAACTGAATAGCTGCTCATATATTAATAAAATATTCTACGAGTATAACGATACTTCTGTGTTAATTATGCAAATAATATCAACGAACGATATACTGTAAACCGTTCACTAAATCATATCATAACTTTTACTTCTGAAATCCAAACTTCACACTTTTACACTGATTATGAAGGAGGTGATGTTCGGAATAACAGAGAAACATATAAAAGCGGACGCTTCTCTTAACAATTTTCGTGCTCGATTGAAAACTAAAATCTTGGATGGATAAACTTCTTTCTTTCCTTCTTCTCCTCTCTCTCTCTCTCTCTCTCTCTCTCTCTCTCTCTCTCTATACGATCTTCTCTTCATTTCCGCTAAAACCTACAGGATGGCCCATAAGTCCCAGTCGGTTATGATTAAAGCGAAAATACAAAAAAATCAAACAAAGTCCCGATTGAGACTTATGGGTCACCCTGTACAAATAAAATCATTTCGATGTGTAACTTACTACTTTCTTTAACTTAAAAGTACCTTCAAAGCAAAGTCAGTAAATTGTTCATTAATTATTAATTTACTTTATTTGAGTTTCGAACAATGATAAACGGTGCCTCGTTATTTCAAAAATAATTCTGAATTACTACTAATGATAATGATAATGATGATGATGATCAACAGATCTACAGAAGCTAAGGCTAACAAAGACCCTAAGATCCACTCTAAGGTTAGCCCGAGAGAAAGAAGAGATTAGGGGGTTAAAAGGAGAGAGTAGGGGGTTAAAAGAAGAGAATAGGGGATTAAAAGAAGAGAATAAGGGGTTACGTAAGTAGCAAAACCTACCATTCGTGGGTTAACATTCATTCAGAAAAAGAGAGAGAAAGACTCACCATCATCATCCGCCAGCCACTGCTGACAGGTCGGAAAAATAGTCGAAGAGAATAGGAAATGGGTGAAAGATGAAAAGAAGTGAAATAAGAACACTTAAAAACCATGCAAACACAGTCTTAACTCAAAGAAACACTGTCATACCATGAAAACTACAGACATGCAAGTAAAGAGAGGATGAGAATAGAACAAAAAAAAAGTATGAAGAGTATAACAAAATGTGGGTTTGTTTACGCCACGAGCGTAACAATATAAATTTAACGCTGGCATATCACACGCTGGCATGTCACAAGCTGGCATCAATCGTCAATAGACTCAAACCTCGACTATCACACTCAGAGCTCCTGTTGCTAATTGTTTTATTATTTTAAACGATGTTAATATTTTTAAAATGCCTATCTAAACGGTTTTTAAACATATTAACGGTGGTAGAGTTCACGACGGACGCGGGAAGATTATTCCATTTATCAATTACTTTAAACATATAAATGTTTTTAGCGATGTTAGTAATGAAACGTCTGCCACGTAATTTAAATGCGTTAATACGAATATTGCTATTATCCAAAATTTGTCAAAATTTACGTTACCGATTTTATTAACGATTTTGAAAACGTGGGTCTTTTCGGTTTTAGGTCCGGCATTGGGTTTTTTCCATGTTTCTGGTATAGACGTAGATTTTTACGCTGATTCCATTTCTGCAATCCGCTTCTTGGAGAAATAAACAAGAAAAAAGTTATGGCCCAAAACTTGTATTCAGATATCCACCTATACTTAACCTAACCTAATCTACCCTACCCTAACCTAACCTACCCTACCCTACCCTACCCAAACCTAACCTAACCTAACCTACCCTGCGTATGAACGCATCGAACAGCTCGAAGGGTACAGCTTCAGTCACAAAACAGTGAACCACAGCGAAAACTTCGTGGGCCCTTCAACTGGAGCACACACACAACGGATAGAGTCGACGTGGAACCAACTCAAACGCGGTAACAAGCGCCGGTGTGGTACGCACCGTTCCATGATCGACTCGTATCTCTGCGAGTTTCTCTGGCGTCGCCGACACGCAGGCAAAGATCTAGTGCGCCAAATGCTGGACGATATTGCGCAGTTTGGCAAGTAGCAAACTTTGGTTTGTGTTCCGTTCTGTGTTCTGGAAACCTGTAAAAGTAATAAACTTGCACATAACTTTTTTCGCGTTTATTTCTTCAAGAAACGGATTGCAAAAATGGAATCAGCGTAAAAATCTACGTCTATAACAAAAATATGAAAAAAATCCAATGCCGGACCTAAAACCGAAAAGATCCGAAAACTTCATTAAGCTCCACCCCTTAATCTCCTAGTCTCGAGTGATGCAAGTCTAACTCTTTAATCCTATCTTCGTAAGACTTGTTGCGTAGTGACGGAATTAATTTCGTGGCGCGTTGTTGAACCCTTTCCGACTTATTAACATCCTCACGCAAATACGGGCACCAAAACTGAACGACATACTTTAAGTGAGGCCTGACTAGGGACTTGTAAAGGGGCAATACAATATTCTTCGATTTAAATTCGAAATTACGCGCTATGAAGCCTAACATCCTATTAGCTTTTGCGCAAGACTCCAGGCACTGGTTTCTAACTTTTAAAACCTTAGATACGCGTACGCCTAACTCTACTTCTCATCAACGCTCGCTAACTGTCTATCGTCCATCGTATACGTGTAATTATTGTTACGAGAACCTATATGCAAAACTTTACATTTGTCTACGTTGAATTGCATCTGCCACTTATCCGTCTACTCCATAATCCTATTTACATCGTCTTGGAGCCTATTTCTATCGTCCACGTTAAGAACTTTACCGCCTATTTTAGTATCGTCCGCGAATTTTGACACGTAACTGGTCAAACCTACATCTATGTCGTTAATGTAGATTACGAATAGCAATGGGCCAAACACTGAACCCCGAGGAACACCGCTACCTACATCTAGCCACCCCGGTTCCCTACCATTAACAATGACCCTGTGTTTCCTGGCACGAAGCCATTCCTCTAACCCAGGGGTCCCCAACCCTGTGCCCGCGAGCACCATGGTGCCCGCCGACCCTTTTGCGTGTGCCCGTTACTGACTGACTACAATTGGTTTTTATTTAAATTTTTAATAAAATGTTAAGTATGTTACATATTTTAAATATTTAGTTACTAAATATTTAAAATATGTAACATAACATTTTATTAAATTTTAGTAGTTAATTACAGAAACATGCTCATTTATTTGAAAATAATTATTTCTTTATAAATAAATTAAGTTATCGTTTTGATAATTTTTCTAAGATTCTTAGTTAGCCCATCTTGTTTTTTTTGTGTATTTGTTCATTTTTACATAGGAATTAAATGTTTTTGTATTATGTTCATTATTTTACATAGGAATTAAATGGGTTTTTTGTGTATTATGTTCATTATTTTACATAGGAATTAAATGGTTTTTTTTGTGTATTATGTTCATTATTAAGTCCAACTATAAATTTGCCTTGAAAAAGTAAATGGTGCCCGCCGCACTAACGGTAGTCTTGAATGTGCTCTTCAGCACAGAAAGGTTAGCTACCTGACCGCGTATACCGTGCGCTTAAACCTTCGCAATTAATCTTCTATGCGGAACTGTATCGAACGTTTTTTTAAAGTCTAAATAAATAACGTCAGCCGCTCTATGCCTATCGTATTCGCGAACTATTTCGTTATAAAACTCTAACAAATTAGTTAAACAAGATTTATGGCGTCGAAACTGACTACTATGATGATGATAATGACTACTATGATGATGATAATGATTACTATGATGATGATAATGATAATGATGATGATAATGACAATTATGATAAGTTTATTGGCAGAATATAAATCCCATAACATAATATAATATGCTTGCCAATATAAACAATATAAAAGATCAATCAAACAATAATATATTTGAAAACAAACTAAAAATTAGTGTATAAATTTGTTTGAACTAAACTTTGTCTTGAAAAAATGATTGTTTTCTTTTTATATTTGGCAGCTTTTATTATTATTATTATTATTATTATTATTATTATTATTATCAAATGTAGTGTTTAATTATTAAATATAGCGTTTAAAATTCAATTTCCTCACTGAAAAAATTGGAGCTATTGAAGAATAGGGACCTCAGCCTTCTTTAGTTAGCTTTATAAGGCTAACTAACGAAAATATTATGACCTAACCTAACAATCGTCAAGGGCGTACAGTTAACCTAACGATTGGTTAGGTTAGGTCGTGATTTTCGTTTAGTTAGCCTTATAAGCCTAACTAAAGAAGGCTGGGGTCCCTATTTTTCAATAGCTCCAAAAAATTTGTTTATAGTTTTAATTAATTAGCTTTTGATCGCTAAAGAGGTTTAATTTTAATTAATTATTTATCATTTTAAGAGGGGAAATAAATTAAAAATACATTTAACTATTTTCCATATATATATATATATATATATATATATACATTATAACTGCAAACACGCAGTATAATTAACGTAAAGAACGACGCTTTGTATAGGAGACTTATCCGCGCAAGATGAGAGCGAAAGAACGGGTTCGATTCCGGGTGGGTACCTCTTTTTCAATTGTTTCGTTCTTTCGCTCTCATCTTGCACGGATAAGTCTCCTATACAAAGCGTCGTTCTTTACGTTAATTATACTGCGTGTTTGCAGTTATAATGTATAAATGTTACGGCATGCGGGAGGTGCCCCTTTGGGGCATTGGTTTCTGCGCTATGTAGAGGAATTACGAGCATTTGTTTGGGTGAGGCCTATGGTGTAGTGGTTAGCATGTCTGACCGGCAATCAGAAGATCCCGGGTTCGATTCCGGGTGGGTACCTCATTTTTTCAATTGTTTCGTTCTTTCGCTCTCATCTTGCGCGGATAAGTCTCCTATACAAAGCGTCGATCTTTACATATATATATATATATATATATATATATATATATAGGGTGCTCCGAAAAACGTCCCTAGTTTCATTTGCCCGTTATTTTATAATGGATGTATATTCTATTATTGTGGTTTATATTCCACATATACTTATATACATATACATATACGTTTCTTATCTTTAATTACTTAATAACTAATAAATATTGTATATTAAAACCGTTCTTTCACCATTTCATACTTTTCTTAATTTCTACGAAATTAGGAAAATACGTTACTGCTACCAATAGCTTAGTAAGGTCATAGAAGGCCTTACTAGGCTATAGTCTTTAGGTTTATAGTCTTTAGTCTTCAGCAGGATGGAGCACCTCCACACACCGCTTGTGAAACTCGCAACTTTAAAAGAAGTATTTTTCCGGGTGGCTAGTCTTCCTTCATGAGCCAGTGTAATGGCCTCGTACTCACCTGATCTCACACCCTTTGACTTTTCTTTGTGGGATACATAAAAGGCAGGATCTATTCTACCAAGCTTAAGACACTTGAAGACCTAAAGACCAAAAATTATGTCAAACATTTGTGTAAGGTTGAATATTGTGTTAGAAAAAAAAATGGCACTTACACTGAATATTTTGTTTAATTAAGGTTAATAAAACTCCGATGATTTACGTACCTATTACGTTTGTCTTTGTGTCTGCTATTTTTGGATTACCTGAAGATCAGTGCCACAGTCTTCGTTAGTAGCCTTATAAGGCTAAACTAACGAAAATATCACGACTTAAACCTAACCAATCGTCAAGGGCGTATAGTTGACCTAACGATTGGTTAGGTTAAGTCGTGATATTTTCGTTAGTTAGCCTTATAAGGCTAGCTAAAGAAGGCTGGGGGCCCTGATCTTCAGGTGATCCTTATTTTTTAGCTTAGAACATTTATCTAGAAATAAGGACACTTTTGGGGGTATACCTGGTGTATATATACAAACAGTAAGATGTGTAGCTCGCTATTATTACCCTTCAGTCTCTCTCTCTCTCTCCTGTTCAAGTATGGTTCCGTGCTATTCTTTATTCGGAGAAACCTGATAAATGAAATTTCATTTAAATTCTCAAAACTCTTCCTAAAGCCTTTTCATATAAATCTGATTCTTTAAATTTTAATTTTATGTACTAATATATATATATATATATATATATATATATATATATATATATATATATATTATCCCCGCAAGGGGGTTCTAAGCTCGTGCTTTTGAGTGCTCTTTGTGCTCGTTTGTACGTGCTTGTTCCTGGAGGTTTCACGTGCGCCCTCCCGGCCCTAGACCCAAGGATGATGGGGCTCGACCTGCAGTCTTTCTCATCCTTGGTCTTTTTCCACTTCGACTGTCCCCTCCACCCTTTCTTTTTCCTCTGTCTTTCCTCTCACTTTTTCTTTTGTTTTTCCGCTGAGATATGCCCTTTTAAATAGAGGCGAATCGGTTCTTCCCGAACTTAAAAAAAATATATATATATATATATATATATATATATATAAGTTATATTCAGAACAAAAATCAAAGGACTTATACGGACAAATTTGCTCGAATTTTTAGTTTATTCACAACAAAAATTAAATGACATACTGACAAATAAATCATCAATATAATTCCACTTTTTTCTATAACCTCCTCCCACCTGCAGAAAAGTTTTTTTATACCACTTTCGAAGAAATCCCTTGGTTTCGAGTTTAAAAAAGCGATCACTGCGTTTTCGATAGCTTCCCTGGATTGTAACTTTTGTCCATCTAGGTGGTGTTGCAGACTTCTGAATAAATGGTAGTCTGAAGGTGCGATGTCCGGAGAATAAGGTGGATGAGGCATTTTTTCCCAACCAAATGCCTCCAATTGGGCAGTGGTGATTCGAGCAGTGTGAGGGCGCACGTTATCCTGGTGGAAAAGAACACCTCTGCGATTAATTAATGCAGGACGTTTTTCTTGTAATGCCATCTTCAATCGTTGGAGTTGTTGGCAGTAGACTTCAGCTGTGATTGTTTGGTTATCTGGCAGAAGCTCAAAATGAATAATTCCTTGCATATCCCACCAAACGCATAGCAAAATTTTTTGGATGGGGTCCATTCCTTGGTTGAGGTTCAGGCTTGTTTCACGGCTAAGCCACTGATGTCGACGCTTAATATTGTTATAGAGGACCCATTTTCATCCTCAGTGAAGATCCGATTCAAAAACGGTGTCTGCAGTTGTCGAGAATGCAGTGATGTGCAAATATCGATTCGATGTTGAAAATTCGCTTGTAACAAATCATGCGGAACCCATTTTCCAACCTTCACTACTTTTCCTAACAACTTCAAATGACGATGAATGGTCGTATGGCTAATGCCGAGTTGCAGGCCAAGTTCTCTTACAGTTACCATTGGGTTTTCTTCCACTGTTGCTTTTAGCAACTCTTCATCCAACTCATTTGGTCGTCCTGTTCGTTGATAATCTTTCAGACTGAAGTCTCCATTTCTGAACTTCTCAAACCATCTCCTACACATCCATTCGCTCACAACATTATTTCCAAACTCTTTGAATGTTTCTTGTGGATTCACTAGCGTTAGATCCTTTATGGAACTCATACAGCATCACATGTCGAATATGCTCTTTCGTGGGCTCCATGTTTTTTGAATTACTGTAATATCGTAGGGGTGGCGTTGTAACTATATAAAAAACACAAGAAAAAATATTCATTAGCCTAATCCTACACTAGCCTAAACCTACACTAGCCTAAGTCATTCTGTATCATTCTGTATCGTGATAAAACCTGTGCGAACCTGTCGCCGCGTGTATTTTGCAACATTTCTAAAACTATTTCACATTATCTTGAGGTTATTCTATTATTCTATTATCTATCGTCCGTTTTCTAATCGAGCAGAATTTATGTTACAACTGATATATATATATATATATATATATATATATATATATATATATATATATATATAATGTTATAATGCTATAATGTTTCAGACCAACAAAGACCCTAGGATTCACTCATGGCTGGTCTACCTAACGGTGTTCGTAATTGTGTATTGTGCATGTCCTCCGTGGTGGCGGAGAGGACCTACAATTTTACGTGGGTTCCGAACCACAAAGCCTTAATTTTACTCCCTTAAACTATACCCAATCTATCAACATATGCGTCTAATCGATTTTTAAACATGTTTATAGACGTGCTACTAATTACTTCTACCGGCAAACTATTCCAGCTATTTACTACTCTCTGCGAAAAATAGTTTTTGGCAACTGCTCTCTGGAACATTCTACTTGTCAACTTACACCCGTTATTTCTAGTCCTATTATAGTGAGATATTACGAAAAAGCTATCTCTATTTACATTATCGAACCCATTCGTAATTTTAAAAACCTGGATTAGATCACCCCTTAGCCTCCTAGTCTCGAGTGTAGTCAATTTTAACTCCTCGTACGACTTCCACCTAAGCTACGGAATCATCTTAGTTGCTCGTCTTTGAACTCTTTCGATTTTGTCTATATCTTTGCGCATATGCAGATTCCAAAATTGGATCGCGTACTCCAAATGGGGTCTGACTAATGATTTATAAAGAAGAACAGTAATATCGCGCGATTTGTACTCAAAATTCCGAGCTATAAAACCTAGCACTTTGTTCGCTTTATTGACCACTGCTGTACTTTGTTTCGCCACTTTTAAATCACCAGTGACTATAACTCCTAAATCTTTTTCCTGCTCTACGCTTGCTAACTCCTTCCCTGACATACTATACGCAAAATTACCGTTACGCGAACCTATATGTAAAATTTTGCACTTATCGACGGTAAATCCCATTTGCCATGTGACTGACCAATCAACGATTTTATTCAGATCATTCTGGATTTTACCTCTATCTTTACCATTAATCGCCCTTCCACCCAACTTCGTGTCATTCGCAAATTTGAAACTGTACTGACTAGGCCGACATCTAAATCGTTAATATATATAAGAAAAAGCAAGGGGCCCAATACAGAACCCTGAGGAACGCCGCTCGCTACATTAGTCCAAGACGACACCGCTCCATCAACGACCACCCTCTGTTTCCTACCTCGCAACCACTCTTCTATCCAATTTATTACTACACCCCTGATTCCATGAGCCTTAGTTTTTTCAGTGAGTCTTTTGTGCGGTACGGTGTCAAACGCGTTTTGAAAATCTAAATACACTACATCAACCGCCCGATGACTATCGTAAACTTCAACCACGCTTTGAAAACATTCTGAAAGATTACTTAAGCAAGATTTGTTTCGCCTAAAACCGTGCTGCGTATTTCTAACCAAGTTATGCAATTCTAAGTGTTCGACTATACTGATTCCAGTAGCTTACCTACAACAGACGTTAAACTAATTGGCCTATAATTTGCCGCCGCACCTTTATCGCCTTTCTTAAAGATAAGTGTTACATTTGTTAACTTGAAATTATCTGGTACGCACCCCTCAGAAATAGGCGCATTAAAAATCTTTGTTAGCGGCACAACAATGCTTTCTTTTAATTCTTTTAGTTGTATGGGATATATGGAATCCGGCCCCGGTGAATTACGCATTTTCATTTTATCAATATAGCGCATTACCTCTCTTTCACTAACCAAAATATTATCCAAAGTATTACCATTATCAAAAGGTATTATGTCTGTGACCGTAGGAATATTTGTTACCTCTTCTATAGTAAAAACTGACGTAAAAAATTAGTTTAGCAAGGTAGCCATTTGCTTGTTTTCAGAAACTAGCTCTCCGTTAAAATTTTTCAACGGCCCCAAGACACTTTTTACTGGATTCCTATTGTTGACGTATTGAAAGAATCGCTTGGGGTTTTCTTCGCTGTCACGAGCTATGGAGATTTCAAATTCGCGCTTGGACTTTTTTATTGCACTTTTCGCTTCACGCCTTAGAGATATGTAGTTGTTTCGTAACCACAAATTGTCTTTATCGCACTTACGTAGCCTATAAGCCCTATCTCTACTCTTTATAATATCTCCTACTCTAGAAGTAAACCACAAGGGCTTGTTGTTTACTTTCGCACGCTTAATCTTGTACGGTACACATTCCTCATTTATAATCCTAAATACTGTTTCAAACGATTCCCACATTAGTTTTACGTTGGAGATCCCCATTACGTTTTCCCAATTGACGTGTGACAATTCATTTCTAAATTTACAAAAGTCTGCGTGCTGGAAGTTAGGAATTTTAGTCAAGTTAGCTGGTTTGAGTGACTTACTGAGAGAACAAACTACCATATTGTGATCGCTATTGCTTAAAGGTTCTATTACTTGAAGATCAGTGATTAGCCTATCATCCGTAGTTATTACTAAATCTAAAGTAGTGTCCAACCTCGTAGGTTCCCCAACCTTTTGAATAAGAAAGCTATCCTCGAGAAAATTAACCAAACGATTACCTTCCGCGTCTCCCTGAGTCCCTGCATTGTATCGTAATTCACGTTGGCGCAATTAAAGTCACCCATAACTAAGGCCTGCTCACTACCTATTATTCTCTTTAGTTCACGATATAACACTTCGTCCGTATCAGCTGTTTGATTAGGGGGCCTATATATAGCCGCAACAAGAAGTTTGAAATCGTTCAATTTAAGTTCTGCTATAGTCCAATCTATCGGTTTTGGAATTGTGTGCTTTACTTCTATAACGTTCGCAATATTATCTTTGATATACAACATAACACCGCCTCCTCGCCTAGGAATTAGGAAGTTAGGAATTTTAGTCAAGTTAGCTGGTTTCGAGTGACTTACTGAGAGAACAAACTCTACCATATTGTGATCGCTATTGCTTAAAGGTTCTATTACTTGAAGATCAGTGATTAGCCTATCATCCGTAGTTATTACTAAATCTAAAGTAGTGTCCAACCTCGTAGGTTCCCCAACCTTTTGAATAAGAAAGCTATCCTCGAGAAAATTAACCAAACGATTACCTTCCGCGTCTCCCTGAGTCCCTGCATTGTATCGTAATTCACGTTGGCGCAATTAAAGTCACCCATAACTAAGGCCTGCTCACTACCTATTATTCTCTTTAGTTCACGATATAACACTTCGTCCGTATCAGCTGTTTGATTAGGGGGCCTATATATACCGCAACAAGAAGTTTGAAATCGTTCAATTTAAGTTCTGCTATAGTCCAATCTATCGGTTTTGGAATTGTGTGCTTTACTTCTATAACGTTCGCAATATTATCTTTGATATACAACATAACACCGCCTCCTCGCCTACCTATTCTGTTTTTAACATAAAGTCTATAACCTCTAATTTGATACTCCCATACAAAGTCACGTGTTTCAGTGCTAAGCCACGATTCATTTATCGCAATTAAATCATAGTCTTTACAAACATTAATGAAAAAAAATTGTTTATTTTATTTCGTAAGCTACGAGCATTTAAGGATAGAACCTTCAAATTGTTTGTAATTACGATACCTTCGCGAGCGCAAGGGAAATTTGAGGAAATTACGCTGGGACCGTTTGAGTTACGGCAGCCTGAAAAGAAGAGACAGTATTATGAAATAGTCTTCCTAAACGCGCAGCTCCAACGTCATTAAGATGAAGTCCATTTCCGAGGAACAAGTCCCTTCTGCCGTAGAAACTGTTCCAAGAATTCGCAAAATGCACTCCTTCCTGTTGGCAAAGAGACTTTAGGTTATTGTTGATATAGGTTGCCTTGCTATAGAAATCGCTACGTTGGATAATTCGAGGAAGGATACCTGTTAAAACAATCGTATTAGTTTTTCCTTTAGTCGCTCTAGTAAATCCGGGTACCGAGCCAGCAGCTCTTCCGATCTAGAATTTAAAACGTTATTAGTACCGACATGAATAACATACGTTGTGTCCTCAGAGATTCCGTCTGTAAAATGGTCAACACTATTAGTTATATCCTCCACCCTTGCACCAGGGTAGCAGTAACGGCGCCTACGACGAGGGTTTCTCCCACAGAATTCCTCGAGCTGCCCTCGAACAATGGAATCGCCAACGAGTCGTATTTCCGGTTCATCAGCATCTTCGAAACCTAAAACAGAAAACTTATTGTTTGTTATTACTGGTAGACAAGTCTTAGGTTTTCTCAATTGGAGCCCCATTACGCACTTGAACGAAGAGTTGGGAACTAGGGGAAGAGAGAGGGCTATTAGTACTATTTATTTTATTATTAGAAACTGAGACAGGAGGGGTCGTAACTGAAGTCTCAAGGGATTCTAATTTTGCCGTCAAGAGCATTACCCTTTCTTCAAGCCTCACTCTGGCCTCCCTCTCACGTTCTAACTCGTTCCTCAGCACTTCCATATTTGAGCACCACCTGGAAACTAACTGTTTATTATTATTAGCCAAAGTAAATGCGTAAGCGGAAAATTTCCCTTCATAGCGACTGCAAGTACTTGACGGGGGTGCCATGCTATTAATTAATTAAAAAAAACAGAAAAAAGAGCGTTTCGAAATTAATAAATTACAACGTAGGTCTACCGCGTGCTTATTGTGCCGTCACCTGCGCAAGCCCGCAAAAATATTCTTGAAACGCAGAAACAGGTTCTTGTAATACAAATATGTACTAAATAAATATATACTTAATTAAGCTACTGACGAAGGAGCTGTAAAAGAAAAGGTATCAATAAAACTTATCTGTCCGCTATTGGACCGACTTTTTTCTTTCCTTTTTTCCTTTTTTCCACTGAGGGTGACCACACCCAACTTCATGATCTCCGTGGCAAGGCAAAATGAACGTTATTAAACCTCGTTTCCTAATAGATTCGAAAAACAACCAAGGCAAGCCACGTGCACTAGCCTTGGTTTAATCAAATAATATAGTAATGAATAAAGCCAATAAATGAAATATACTCATTAATAAATGATTAGTAACACGAGGTAATTTATCATAGTTAAGAATACACCAAACACTATTTTTAAAGACACTTCAACGAAAACCATTTAACACTGGACACTCGATAAAATACGTCTGCTCACAAGGAGAGACTGATCACTTCTCAGGAAAGACTGATATATATATATATATATATATATATATATAATATATGGGATGATGATATCTTTTCTTTATACCCGTTTATGGCCTGAACACCAGGGTAATCTGCACCAAATTTAGTATACACATTAGGGGAGAACCAGGGAAGGCTTTAGTAACACACCCACTCCTCAGTTTCCACTTAGGTTGCATTTCGTGGGGCTTTTGCTGCACAAGGCAATCTGGCATTATATATTATATATATAATATATATATATATATATATATATATATATATATATATATATATATATATATATATATATATATATATATATATATTAGCAATCGATCTTGTCCAAGGTAACCGTATCTTCAGTTGGAATAAACAAGCAAGTGCCACAATCGTCTTGGTTTATTAATCATAATTTAACTTTACGTTTCGAGATTAACTCATCTCATCATCAGAATCTGTAATTTTAGAAACATACATTAATTGATCAAAAGGATTAAAACAATTTACATGCGACACCTTACACCTTACATCACATAAAACACTCCACATACAAAATTACACAGCACAAATACTCAAAGCTACATTAGTTATAAAATAAAAGTGGGGCTCTTTCTGAGAGACTAAAGCAGTATACAACTCTAAGCTCTTAAAGATAGATTGAGACAAGTATTAAATAATGTACAATTTTGCAGAAGCCAAATTATCATCTCTGGTCGGTTTTTTATTCAATATAAATATAGATTCCATAGTTCGAAGTTCACTTTCATTGGTGCATTTGGAAACAATCATGAAAGACTCCCTACTTAGTGGATGATCTTTATCTCTGCAATGATTTCTAACTGCTGAAAAACTTGGATCTTTCAACTGAGAGTTGGTGCGCAATGATACACCAAGATGTTGATCTACTCTCACCTTAAATTGGAGCTTTGAGCTGCCAATGTATTCAGCATTGCAGCTTGAACACTTGTAATTATACACAATCATAGGTGTAAGAGCAGAGGGCACACTCTCCTTATGTTTAAAGAATGAGTTAATTGATAAAGTGTTAGTGAAAACAAATTTAAAGTAATTTGGGGATAAATTTTGTTACAAATCTGCGTTAAGTCTTAATGTTATCACTTATGTAACCATAGTATGGAAATTTTATCTATTGACTTCTTTGGGGACATTATAGCTGGGGCCAGGAGGTTTATATATATTACTCAGAAACTGTTTGACATTCTTATAATAGAGACTTGGGGTAATGAGTTATTACAAAAGAAAATTTATTTCTTTATCAAAGGATACCCAATTCGAACAAGATGGTATGCTCTGTGGAGAAAGAGTTTAATTGAATTTACTTATAATTAAAGGGAATATAACTAAAATAATTAGTACCTAATCCCCTATAGAGTTTAAGCCAATTTTATAGAAGATATGTTGACACATTTCTGCTTTTTCATAGTCAAGATCAGGTAGAGTAATTTTTAACATATTTGATTCACAACATCCAAACATCAGATTTACAGTAGATAAAGAAGTTGATGACACACTAAGTTTTCATGATATTTCAGTCTCAAAGAAATATGACAACTTTCACACTTCGGTATACAGAAAACCTATATATGCAGGATTGGGTACTAATTATTTTAGTTATAAAAAAAGAAATATGAACACAATTTTTTTAAATTTTCTCGTAAGTTTAGCAATGTTTTATTTACCTGTTGTAAAGTTTTTATACTGGGATGACTGTGAAATGAAGAATTTTTGTACGAGTGATTTTCGATACAGGTGTTTCAAATTGATTAAAAGGTATTTATTGAAAATCAATTGTTATGAAGGTTGTCGTCTGTAGTTTTCGCAAATACTAACTTTACCTAATGAAAATAGACTCGTGTTGTGATAAGTTTTTGGACTAACCTTAAATTTCTGTTAATTTGGAAGTTACCAGCTATCCACTTCACCGTGATAGTAAACCAGATTCAAGTTAGTTTCCAGATGTGAAAAAAATAAATGAAATTTCTGAAACAACAGTTCCCTCGAATTGTAATTTAATGATGAGCTGATGTCCAAACTACAGACTTGCATCCAGTTATTTGGTTTTCTCTTGCAGACTGAATTTCTTTCTGTGATAAAGTTTAAGTACGACCAGTGACAGATATTGAATCACTTTAGTTAGGCTATGTTTAGCAGGGATACTAAAGATAACCTGCTATCATGGCTATGCGAAGAGTGAATCAGGGCCTTTCAAATGGAGGAAATCACCGCATAGAAACTCATGTTGCATGTTTAGCTTTTAGTCACAGACTATGACTCCTTCCTATACGCATCTCAGGGACATCTGGTGTTAGATTTCTACTCACTTTAGCGTTAAAAGTCATGTAGCGTCAATATGGGGGACCTTCCATTACCAAGTGATTAATTACTGTATGATTTTAACTAGTTATGATTTTAGTCAGATATTCATATTAACTTAGATAACTTGTTTATTAAGTTATACTGATTCCCCCTTTTCTTCACTTCTCTCGTTTCTCTTATTCAGTACAATTTTTATGAACAGTTTTTCTTCTATAATTTTTAAAATTTCGTAAGAAATTTAGTTTTATTCATATTTAAGAAATAAATTCATAGGATTGTGTGACATCATTTACATTCAGCTTTTATTATACAGGGTGTCCCGTAAGTCTGGACCCATAGGGATTTATAATATATTTTTTTATTATGTTATTATTATTATTTTATTATTATTATTTTTTTATTATTTTTTATTATGATTTTTATTTGTGGTGCCACTTGAAAGCCAAAGTGTACGAGGTCAAACTTCAGAACATTTTCCACCTTAAAGCACGCATTGTGGAGGCGTCAAGAAATTTCTGCGACTGTGATTCAGAAAGTGTTGTCGCAGTGGAGATTGCGTCTTCAACTATGTGTGCGACACAACGGCGGACACTTTGAACAGATTATGTAATAAATTTTTGGACTATTTTGTAATTTTATTATTTTTCCCTATGGGTCCAGACTTACGGAACACCCTGTAGTTTCTCACGTAAGAAAACATTGCAAGTATGTTTTCACACGCATAAGTAGGCATACACTTACATCTGTTTTCTCACTTTTTATGATATAAGAGATGATTCAACATGCATCTCAGCAACATGCATCTCAGCACAGGCTTGCTGCTCATATGCCTTATCAAACCTCTTTTATCAGTTTTTAGGATTATTTACAGATAAAGCTCTTTCTCGTAACTCAAATACTCCCGCCTGACAGTTTCTTTACTCTTTTATATATATTTTAATTAAAATTTTAATTTATTTTTGTTGTTTCAGTTAAAAAAATTTAAATTATAATAAAATTTTTATTCAACATCTCGGTATATTTTTAAGAAATTTTGTTTACTGTTATTATTAAAGAGATAACCGTAAGCGTTATATTTTTTAAGTTATTCCAAGCAAGATTAAATCACACATACGTGTAAACACACAAAGAAACGTACTAATGCACGATCAAACACAACCAAATATAATCCCACAAAGAAACACAAACAAAAGCCGCTCTATCAACTTTCCGAGTCGCTTATACTCTTTTTGAAAAAAAATTAAATTTCTATTTGGGAGCTAACGTTAGATATTTGTCTTTTAATTTAAGTACTGCAGAACATATTTGACGCCAGACTTGTTTAGTAAGAGCTTTGAATTAACTGGAATAACTTATTTCCTCCTTCCTGCATCTTTACAGTTATTCTTTAGTTGATGACTTCATTCTAAACAAACATACGAACAATTTCCCGGTTTCTACTGACTGTCTTCAATCCCTCCCTCTTCGCCGCAATGTTGCCGCACTCTTTCTTTACTATCTACTATCGCTATCGTAACGGACACTGCTCTTCTGAACTCTCTAACTATCAGGTTATCCCATAAGTAATGTCGTTTTTTAGATCGAAATTTGAAGGACAAAAAAAAAACTGAAACTTTTTAATCTAGTATATATTTTTCATCGGAATCAATGACACTCTGCCAACGTCCTACAAGCTTTTCAAAGCCATGTTTATAAAATTCAGGCGGTTTTGAGGCAAAAAACGTACAACGACTGGTGTGCAGGTCATCTAAAGAAGTATACTGTTTCTCGTCAAGATAGTTTTGTAGACTCATGAAGAGATAATAATCTGAAGGCGCAAGGTCTGGAGAATATGGAGGATGTGGAAGTTTTTCCCACCCAAGCTCCTCAATTTTTGTAGAAGTGATCCGAGCGGTATGAGGACGTGCGTTGTCGTGGTGGAACACGATTCCTTTCCGATTAACCAAAGAAGGTCTCTTTTCTTTTAGTTCAATCGATCCAGTTGTTGACAGTAGACTTGAGGGGTGATTGTTTGGTTGTGTGGTATGGTTTCAAAGTGTATTACACCACCTTTATCCCACCAAACACTAAGCAACACCTTCCGAGGATGAAGATTTGGTTTTGGCTGTGGTGTCGCTGGTTCTCCGGCACAAACCCACTGTCGACGGCGCTTAACATTCTAGTACAGTATCCACTTTTCATCACCAGTCAATAAACGGTGCAAAAACGGATCTTGGAGTTCACGGGAATGAAGAGCTGTGCTAATGTTTACCCGCACCCTCAGATTGTCGACCGACAATTCATGTGGCACCCATTTTCCTAACTTAGGCACTTTCCCGACTTGTTGCAAATGTCGATGGATGGTGGACGGGGATGAATTGAGTTTCTGGGCCAATTCTTCGACAATTGTTGAACAGTCTTCTTCAAGTGCGGCTAACAGCAGGTCATCATCAAACTCAGCAGGGCGTCCAGAGCGTGCTGCATCTGTCAAACAGCAGTCACCATTCCTAAACTTTTGAAACCATCTTTGACATTTCCTCACATGCACAATATCGTTGCCATAAACTTCCTGAATGTTTCGCGTTGCTTCAGTAGCACTATTCCCTTTTTGAATTCGTGAAACATTATATGCCTGATATGCTCTTCCGATACCGCCATGTTTATGAGGGGTTCACATAAAGCAAACACACGTCTTCACTGGTCAAGGTCTGTAAAGTATGTAGCGAAACACGATAGATCTCCTCTTAGATATAACCTTCGGAAAATTATGCTTAAACCGAGTAAGACTAGTTTAAACTTAATCTATCGTAAAAAACAACATTACTTACGGAATGACCTGATACATGCCTCCTCCTTTAAGGAAAGCACGCAGTACCAGACTTTCGACATATTCTCATTCCTTTCTGTTCAGCTCTCTAACGCAAAGTTAATCGATATTTTCAGTCTTTCATCTACTCAACCGGTCAACTCTGGAACAATCTTCCTCAATCCATCTTTCCCCCTATATATGTCTATAATCTTCAATCTTTCAAACGCAGAGTGTCTAGGCATCTCGAAAACACTGGACCTTGATTTCGGCTCTCTTCTTCCACTATGGTCGGGGCGTTTTTACGGGCATTCACCCTCGGCCACTCCTTCCTGCATTAAAAAAAAAAGATTTATCGTGTTATGACGGCAAATTCATATGCTTAAATCTCTTACGAAAATAGGAACGAAAATTTTAGTTTTAAGATTTTTGTTGTATAAATCTTTAAGACAAAGTAGTTTAGATCAGTGGCGACTCCTGCACTCGGGCTTCTCGGGCTGAGCCCGAGAGGCAAGGAGCAAGAAGAAGCATGGGAGATAAAATTGTGTATTTACGGATTTAAGTTTTAAAAAAAAAAGTTTTAAATACAAATTGTAAAAATGGTTTTTGGCTGGTAGTATGTAACTATTTTTCTGTCTAGCCTTCGTCACGCAAGCAAATTTTGAACGCATTTAGATACCCTTACTACTTATAAAAAAAACTATATTGACACATTAAGTTTTCGTGTAATCTTTCAAGATTCTTTACTCGGGCGCAAGACATTACGCCCGAGAAAGTATAAGTAATATCGTATATTTAAAGTTCTTTTAATGAATAATTATTTGCTTGCATACGGTTACATAATAGTCCTTCTTCTAATTCTCATTAAATAAAATACGTTTTTCTTCCTATTAATTTTTTTTATAAAGAAAAAAACATTTCAACTCGGGCTTATATCCTTCGGCCTTGTAGAGGCACAATTTTTAATTCTGGCGATACATGGTAACTTTTTACGTTTCGATAAGCGTGCCTTCAACTGCCTGAGAGAAAAAGGTTTTAAATTTGGCTATTTTATTCATTGCTATGCCCATAAGTTAAATTTAGTGTTAAGTAAAATGTCAGAGAAAGTTAACGGGGCTAAAATGTTCTTTTCCAATGTACGTGCTTTCAGTAAATTTGCTTCTTCAAGTACAAACGAAAAGTTGTATTTAGAGAGCTTAATATCAGCATTCCATCACTTTGTGAAAGAAGGTGGTGCTATAGATCTAGAACCGTGTCAGCAATAAAAAGGCAGCGTGAAACTCTGGAAAATGCATTTCAAAAGATTTTAGATGACAGTGCAAGATGGGATGAAGATACTCTTAATCAAACTGATAATCTACTTATAAAATTGCATGATTTCACTTTTCTGTTTTTTATTAACCGCTTTGAAAATATATTGTCACAAGCCGAAAAGCTATTTCATCTTCTGAAATGCAAGCAGCTTCAAATGAAGTTTGCACAACAGAAAGTAAATGACTTTATTGAATTTATTGACTGCGCTCGTACTGATAAAGCATATAATAAAGTTTTTCAAGAAACAATGGCAGACTTCGAACAATCCGAAGACCTGCTTTCTCCCCCGAGAAAAAGAGCTAGAGGCAAACAAATGAACTAAAAGCAATATATTCGAAATAATTGACATTATACTAATGTCAATGAGGGAACGATTTGATTGCATTCAGGAGTTTGCGTTCTTTGAGTTGATTGATGTGATCAAATTTCCAGAATTTGCTGAAAATTTTCCAATGCATCATCTTAATGCTTTACAAACTAAATATCCAAATGTAATTGACTCCAAATCCTTAGTTAGCGAATTGAAATATCTTTATCGTGACAGTGACTTTAGAAAATGCAAATCTGCAAATGAAATTTTAGAAGTCTTTCACGAACTAGGATTATTGTCTGCGATGTCGGAAACCACAAAGCTGATTCAGCAACTCCTTACCATACCTGTAACTTCTGTTTCAAATGAAAGAAGTTTCTCTGTTCTTGATCGAATTAGATCATATTTAAGAAACACAATGGCTCAAGAATGGCTCTCGTCCCTGGCTAGGATTTCAATTGAAAAAGAAATACTTATTGATTTAGAAAGCAAAAAGGAATTACATAACCGAATATTAAAGGAGTTTGCTTTAAAACCAAGACGCTTGGACTTTATGTTCAAGTAAATAAAATTCAACTAATTTTTTTTACCGAGGTATGTATTTATTTATTTTATTGATAACACTGGTATGCATATGAAATTTTTTTGTCTGCTGTGAAGGTTTTTTCAACTCATATTATATAATTCGACCATGCTGAATCGAAAATGACATTGGTTTTCCTCAATCAGGTCAGGGTTTTTTCTCTATTGGCCATTTATTATAAGTCCAATTTATCCCAAATTTATTGATTTTTTTAGCTTAAACACTGTAGATACGAGTAATATTATAAGAACACTCGTGAAAAATGAAAACATGTGTGAATAAGTACTTTTATTCATACAATGAATATGGAAAAAAGTTATTGAGGAAGGAATGAAGTTTTTTGGCTTTCCGTCTGTGTTTTTCTTCGGGCACGTCTCGCTTCAAACACCAGCAATAGTCCGCCAGCATATTGATATCCCAGTTTCCCTGGTACCTCTTTCCATTATTTTGATCTTGGTGAAATCGTTCACCTGTTCCTCACTATAATCCCCGCAATTTTCAGGAAAATAGTCCAAGGGGACCACAAAAAGTGCATTTTATGGACATGCGCGACCCATGAGCTTTGAAAGCTTCCATCAAGTTTTCGACAACGGACTCGTATTCTGGACTTCTACGCTTGCCAAGAAAATCAGTGACAACTGATTTGAATGCCTGCCAGGCATTCTTCGCAGTTGGAGTCATTGCGTTTTCCGAACTGAGTATCCTTGATCAAAGTTCGAATTTGAGGACCATCAAAAACCCAGCATTTAGTTTAGCATCAGATATATGAGGAAATTTACTCTCGAGATATCGGAATGCTGAACCCTCCTTATTCATTGATTTGATGCAATTTTTCATCAAGCCCAGCTTAATATGAAGTGGTGGAGCAAAATTTTGTTGGTGGTACAAGGGGCACTGAAACGACATTATGCGACCCAGTTCAAAAATTCTCTCTGGATGCCCATTCACGCTGTGCATAGTGCTTCTCATCCGCTCGGCTATCCCATTTGCAGAGGAAACATGGGTATTTCGTGTATCCCCCTTGCTTCCCAATACAAATGCCACAATCTGAAAAAAAATGAAAATATTTAAAGAATTTAGAGAATTTGTTCTATCAGATAAAAAAATCTATGCATTGGACTGTATTACTTCTGTGAGGAAGATAAATGTTCTGATACGCTCTCAAATAACCTTTGGAAAAACAACATAGTCAATAGCAATAGTTTACTTATGATATTAGTATTACCTTCAAATCTCCACAGATCCTCCAGTTATGTTGGTCGTATACGAGAGCATCCAGTAAAATTTTCATGTTATCGTAGCTCTCAGTAAGTTGTACGGAATGTGCTACAGGGACTGATGCAACCCTATTCCCAATGTTGAGAAGTACTGCTTTCAAACTTCGTTTAGACGAGTCTATAAATAGCCTCCATTCTGATGCGTTATATGGCAGGCCCAAGGATTCGATTAGCCCTCAACATTGCAGCAGTACACTAAGGAAGAGGTATTTTCGTGCACTGCAAAAAACTTGCGGAATTCTTCCTCTCGTTTTCCTATACCAGGAGAATGTTGTTCCCGGAGCCAGCAAGTTGTCCTCTCGAAGTCGTGAGCCCAAGATCTCGGCAGCTAATTTGGAAAGTCCTAAATCCCTCGTAAGATCATTATGTTTGGCCTGGTTGAGAGGCCTCGGCTCATTTGAAGCGGTATTTTGAGGTATATACGACTGGGACTGGTCATTGGCATTGGTCATTAATTCATCATCAGAATCATCGAAGTCCAGGGTTTGAGGTGGGTTGGGTATTGGAATTCCAGGACCATGGGGGTACAGGTCTCATAGCAGAAGGAATGTCAGGGTATACAACAATGTGTTTATTCTTCTTGTTAACTCCTGAAAATAGAAACACAGAAACATGGATATAAACTTGCATATGAAATAGAAGAAGCATTCAGACAGTGGCGGCTCGTGAGGGAAGGCTGCGGTCTGTAAGATATGAAATAGGTCGATGGAGTCTGTATATTTTCTTTTTTTTCATTCATATTGTCCCTTCGGGAACAATATGAATGAAAAAGAAAGAAAATATACAATCATTGTATATGTAAATGTAACTTGTATAACAATATGTATGTGTAAATGTATTTTCTATAACAATATGTATATGTAAATGTATGATTACCATTATGGTGAATATTATGCTATATATGGTGAATATTACATTATGGTGAATATTATGTCAAGTTTCATACGAGGATTTCAAAATATTTAAGAAAATAAATTTATAAGCCCACCTTGGAGGTTTGTCATGCAGAAATAGCAATCTGTCACGTGATCCTTTCCTTCTCTCCAAATCATAAGAATTCCAAAAGGCAAAGATTTCGCTCTGCCTTTGCTCCATCTTCTCAAATTTCAATGCACGTCTTGCGCACATATGAGGGGTGAAATTTTTGTCCTGGTCCCCTAGCTTAATTCCAAAGTATGCTCTATACATTGTCTTCACAAATTTAGTGATTTGGGACTGGTTATTTGGCATGGTAACCGTCCCACATATGTAGCAGAATCTATTGGGATCATTTTTACACGCTCTATTCATTATGAAATATTTTATCTATATGCCTGAAAGTAAAAAAAGATATTATACAAGTGAAACAAGTGATGATAGATGTTACTGTTCCAATTCCGCTTTGACAAAATCACGAAAAATTCTATTTTATTTATGAGGCTATAGCCGGATAACCTGAGCTGATTGAGAAAAACGGATTGCAGATCCGAAATCAGCAGGAAAAACTCTATAAGAATCACTTACAAAACCCTTGACAGCAAAATTGATGCATACCAGTGTAATCTTAAGTTATTTTCATGCATTTAAATGTCGACTCATATGTAGACTTGAAAATTTAAAAAGAGCCCGAGTAGTCTTGAAGAGCTGGAGTCGCCACTGGTTTAGATTACTGTTATTGAAAAATATAAATAGGTCTTTCGCTACAGTGCTAAAAAATAAAAATGTCTCAAATTGTTTAAAATTAGTTCGATTTTCATTTCGTTTTCTCACGGTATCTGGAAAACCCGATCAGCCTTGGGATAGAGGTTTATGGTAGGGTCTTCAGAATCGTCTCTCGGTTCGAAGGGAAGGGAAAACAACCCGACCAGGCTCAAATGTAAAATGGTTTGTTTTCTCTTTGTTCGTAGTTAAAATTTTGGAAACTGACTTCGAACCCACTTATTAAATGAACCACAAGGTCTGTTACAAATTTGAGAAAACGAGTGCTTCGAAGAAAGGACTTTATTTAAGTTGATTTTTAAGGAAAAGGAGGCGCTTTCCTTTGAAGGGAATGTCAAGGTTCAACCAAAGGACAATGATTCTTCTACCACCCAGTGAGGAAAAGGGAAACTCTTTCTTCCCTTATGTATGGATGAAAGCTTTCGTAGGAATGACCTCATGTAATGAAAATGTTTTGATAGGTCATTCAGAGTACTGTAAGGCGGAGTCCTTGTAATTTTAAGGTGTAACTTAGATTTCTAAGTTAGTTGTAGTTTTCGTCCTCAAAAGTTAAAGTGGCTTTTAAAACGAAATCTTTAACTCTGTGGCATGATTGAAATTTCCTAAGTTGATTTAAAACTGTTCGCGTCGTCCGAAAATCTGAATTTCCTTTGTTTAACGCTAACTTGTTTGTAAGAGCTTTAATGTTAGTCGACAGAAAAAGAACTTTGTGAAATTTCTTTGAATGTATTAGGTGCAGAAATTAAATTTTAAACGTGAAAGTTTGTGGAATATTATGTTTTCTCAGGAAGCGTAAATATCTTGTGGTGACCTTGTTTCCCAGGAAACCGGTGCGTTAGTTAGTGCACGACCATTTGAAGTCTTTGAAAAATTTACTTAATTTAATTGACGGACTTTTCTCCTGAAAAATCTGCAACTTGCGCAGAACTTTTGAGAGTAAATAAAATAAAAATTAAGTACCTGTATACTGTATTCATGCTTTGAATTTGTGCATTTCTAGAGTTACACACAAATTAAAACCCTCTGTATAAATGTTTTTTGAGACTTGAATAATGGAAATATTTTTTTAAATTGACAATTGGTTTTTTGGAACAAAATTGTAGCGTACGTCTGTAGATTTCTTTTAAATTTATGTCCAATTTTGAGTGGAAATCAAATAAACTTTGTACGAGGGAGTGTGTTGTTTCTATGCTACTTAAACAGGCTTCTCTTGTAAGCTGAGGGGTAAATTTACATTGAAAGTCGAAAATTAAGTGGGCTTCAAGTAAGCCGAGAAAAACTGCGCGTATAAAATTGAAAGGCCATCCGAGTGGATAGGCAGAGTCATCCTAAACAAATGAACCCGCGCGCGCAATAAGTGCAAGCGGAAAAAGAGTTGCACCACAATCGAGTCCCCTTTCTCCGAGAAAGGAGGGTGCTCTCTACTTCACTTTCTTGCATGAAGAGGAAATTTCTATCATTGTTGCTCTATTTTCTTGTTATTTATCAGATTTATTTAATTAAATTAATTTGCAGCAATCACTGATATCAATATCAGTTTTTATTCCCAACTTTTTAGTATCGAGATCCATCTGCTGATAGTTGTATTAACTCTACATACATTCTTCGTTCAAACTTTCTTAATTTAGGTATTTCTCTACTATACAGGCTATGACTTCAGTCTGTTTCATAATTTCAAAATATTTTTAGTCTTAAGTCCTATAATAATTATCATAGCTTCATATACCACTTTTCATATATTTGTCTCTAACATGCCGCCATAAACATACAAAATCATTTCATGGCTCCATGGCTCCATCTCTAATTTTAGCTTATCTTTGTCTCTATCTTTTGTTTGATAACATTTTTCACAATTCCCATTATTTTGTGCTGATTTTTCCCATTTTAGAACCCCATAAAACTCAGAAAATTTTCTTTTGATTTTCATATGAAAAGATATTGTAACTATACGTACAACGGAGAGCCATTTACTATTTAGAAACCTGCAATCACCTTAAATTAAGGAAAATTATGAAAGAACCTTAATATTATACGTAAATCTCAAATATTTACGTTAATTAAAAGAGAATCAACAACAATAATTTAATTTTGTTTTCATATTTCTCTGCCTGTTTCAGCTCTGAAGCCCAATTAAGAGAATAGCTTTTGATGTAGGAGACAGACCGTGAAGCAACGTTATTGTTTATACAAAGGAATACAAAGGACCAACTTAAATAAAATGAACTGTGGAGTTACTTTGTTTAGAAATTTAGAATTTTTGTCTTCGTTTGGCAAATTTCGGAGATATATATATATATATATATATATATATATATATATATATATATATATACACACACACACACACACAGTGTGTAGGAGGAAATGTCAAGAATGCACCATTTCACTCTGGGTATTTCTAAGTAGAAAGTATTATATCGATATGGGTCTGATTCCCAACCGTTACCGAGATACAGGCCTCTACATTTGGGTAATTAAAACATAATAAAAGGCGATATTAGATACTATTTAATGACACTTGTGGTTTACAAAAGTACAAACATACAATACACTATTGCACTTATTGCAGAATGGTTTCAAAGTGACCCCCTCCTTCTTCAATGCACGCGGCGAGCTCGATCCATCGAGTCTTGCCAAGGAAAACGCGGAAGTTCATTTCTGAGGTTTATGAACGCATCCTGTATACGTGCAACCAACTGCTCCCTAGTTTCGGGCTTACCCCGCTGATAAACGTTACTCTTCAAGAACAACCAGACAAAAAAATAATGTAAATAAATAATGTGAGGATCTCTCACAGTTGCCAATGTATCATTAAATGTCATTGAATATTATCTAAGATCGGCTTTTTATTATGTTTTAGTTACCCAAATGTAGAGGCCTGTATCTCGGTAACGGTTGGGAATCAGGCACATGTCGATAATACTTTCTACTTAGAAATACCCAAAGAGTCAAATGGTGCATTCCTGACATTTCCTCCTGGGACACCCATACACACGAGTATATATTATATGGCCTACAAGGATTCGAGTCCACCACCTCTTGAGTAGAAATTGAGAGCGCTGATCATTACATTATGAAAAGGTAAAAGATTAGTACAACTTGTCATATATTTTAACACCCGACGGAACAACAAATAACGTTAGAGATTTGAATGCAGTACTGTCATTGTCTCCGGTGCAGGGGAGTTAGTGCGGTAAACACCTCTGGATGCGAGAACGTTATGTGCAATTATTCTCTCTCTCTCTCTCTCTCTCTCTCTCTCTCTCTCTCTCTCTCTCTCTCAACCTTAAATTTTTCATCGTGGTACTCTGAATTTGATTATAAATTTTCGAGTCCATTTTAAATTTTCAATGAGTAAAATCTGGTGTGTCATTATGCCTTTCATGGTCATAATAATGGCAATAATAATAAATTTAATATAATTATAATTTTTCCATTATCAACTTTATATATAAAAATGAAAATAAAAATGAAAAAGTTGGTTGGCAGACCATAGTCCATATGACAAATATTAATAATACAATGACAATTCACGTACTAAGGATAGAAATATATCCAATTAATGAGAAATAATACAGTAATGTCAAAGTTAAGTGGAGCTACAGACATGTTTTCATACCATAAATTCCATAGCTTAGAAGACGTATAGCAGGACTGATCGGGTTCATTGATTTTTAATTCTTTGCATTAGACTGTATTGAGCACGTCTTGTTACCTCCGGGAAGCTCGGGACATTGCGGGTACCAAACATTTGCGAAACTCAGCATCTCGGGGGTAATTTATGTACGAGTCTAAAAGATCTGTTGTACAGCAAATTTAGGGTTCTGCCAGAACCTTTTTTATAATTCACCTAGAGTTACTGTCCGTATATATTACTGCAGAAAGTACGAGACTCTTGTACTTCCTCAATTACTTCATCTCTCATTTTAAACCTAATATTAGCTGGCTAATTAGGGCTTTTGGGATGGAATTGCATAATCTTAGTTTTTGTAACAGCCTATCCAGGCCTTTAACAGAGGGACTTATTAACACCATATCATCGGCATATGTAAACTAAGTCATTTATCCTTGTGTTATCTATACAACATCCAACTATTGCCTCATTAAGTGAAGCAATTAATCCGTCAATATATACATTAAACAGCAGAGGAGAGAGCAAGGAACCTTGCTTCACCCGGCAAGAGGAACCAAAACATTCAGATAGTACATTGCCCCCCCTAACAGTAAAAGATTGGTGGGAATACCAAAATTTCAATAAATTTAATATGTACATGGGAATTTTCCTGCTTTCTAGTTTTTAAATAAAATATTGTGGTTTACTTTATCATATGCCTTACTTATATCTTGGAAACAGCTATAAACATTTGAATTACTGTCAGTGTATTTAAATATAATTTTCTTCAGTATATAGATACACAGATCAGTTGAGTGGGATCTTTTAAAACCAACCTGAATAGGAGATGTCCATAAGTAGTCAATTAATCGGTGTAACAAGAGTTTCTCTAGTAGTTTCGAGAAGCAGGAGGCGACAGGAATAAGCCTGTAATTTTATATATATATATGGACCATGGAATCATAATACATAAACTGAAATATATGGGAATAACAGGAAAGGTAAAGAAATGGATATATAATTTCCTTAGTGAGCGGCGGCAAGTCGTTCAGTAGGGTACAAGAAATATCTCCATCAGAATCAGAGGTCCTCAGCTCAGTACCACAAGGAACAGTATTAGCTCCACTACTCTTCATAATCATGCTAACTGACATAGATGAGGACGTTACCAGAGACAGCACAATAACATCCTTTGCCGATGACACAAAGATCAGTAGATAAGTAAGAAACCCAGAAGATATGGATCTCTACAAACAGACATAAACAGAATCTACAAGTGGACGGAAGACAGCAATATGAAGTTTAACACTGAGAAATTTCAACTGTTACGGTACGGAAAAAAAGAGGACCAAAAATCCATGGAATACTATACCCCAAATGGAGAGGAAATTCAGAGAAATTCTAAAGCAAAAGATTTAGGGGTTGTAATGACTGAAGATGCGAAATTTTAAACACAAAACAAGATAGCAGTAAACAGAGCAAAGAGGATAACTGGGCAGATACTGAGAAACTTTAAACGAAGGGATAGGAATATAATGATTCTTCTATTGAAAACACAGATCATACCCAAGTTGGAGTACTGCTCGGTCCTAACATCCCCATATAAAAAGAAGACATTACACAGCCAGAAGGGATTCAGAGAAGCTTCATAGCCAAGATCAATTGGTGCAAAGCACTAAATTACTGGGAAAGGTTACGTGAATTAAACCTATATTCACTGGAGAGGAGAGGAGAGAGATACACCATTATTTACACTTGGAAAATAATGGACAAACTAGCCCCAAATCTTACTCTAAACCCTCTAACCCCCCCCCCCCCCGTAAACAACAGTGGAAAGTAGAAAAGAAAGAGTGTGTCGTGTTCCCAAATTAAAGGCTAGACAGGGAACATTCTTTCTGGCCTTAACCCTGAAAGAAAATAGTTTTGTTGTGAGAGGACCAAGACTGTTTAATCAGCTGCCCAAAGAACTAAGGAACACGAGTGGTGTTGCAGTGGACATCTTCAAAAAAAGATTAGACGCCTGGCTCAGAACAATCCCCAATGAGCCGGGCAATGAGTAGTTAGGGCAATAGGCCTCATTAGCTGGCCTGAACGCTATGCTATTTTCTGGCTTTCCTCAATAATTATTATTATCATAGTAAAATAACGTAACTTGGCCTAAAAATATCAACCAAAGTATTCCCAAAGAATATTCCCTGTTTAAAACGGTGCAGGTGATCCTGCACTAGTAGCTAATTACAGGACGGTGTGCTCATTATCCAATTGAATATAGTTTTCGTTAAAAAAAAACACAGAAATGGCTAATTTAAATGTTTATGGAAAGTACAAATGTTGCCAAAAAGAATAAAAAAAATTATGATTTCTGTATTTATGGATTTGAATAAGGTCTTTAATGTAATAGGTCTTAATATTCTACTACTGTAAACATATTATATTGTTATGACCTAAGAGCAGGGGTCTCCAACCTGGGCGGTAGCGCCCACTAGTGGGCTCACATTAAAGGTAATTAAACATTTATTTCATTATTTATTTTATCGATTATGTTGATTTATTCTTTTTGATCTAAGGTGGGCGATTGGTTTAAAAATTATTTGTCCGATAGATGTCAATTTGTATCAGTAAAAAAGGCCTGCTCAGCTAAAATGATTAGAAAACATGGTGTACCCCACGGTTCACTCTTGGGTCCATTGTTATTTTTATTATATATGAATAACCTTCAACGGACTTCTGGTTAACTTCATAATGTTTGCAGATCATGCAAATGATTCTTTTTCTTGCAAAAATGTTAATTCAGCTAAGGACATATTTAAATCAGAATTTATCAATGTAATGAAATAGTTGACCTCCAATAAACTCTTTCTAAACACTAATAAAACAAATTTCACGATTTTTACTAACAAACGAAATGTGTATCTTGATGAACGAGATGTTGATAGAACCGCTGTAAAGGAATGTATTGTGACGAAATTTCTTAGTGTAATGCAAGATAAAAATTTGCAGTGGAATGACTAAATTATAGCTAAAAAAATATCAAGGAGCGTCGCTATAATGTAGTTCCTAAACAGGCTTTATTAACTCTGTATCATACTCTTGTTCTTCCTTACATAACGTACTGCACCCTTGCATAGGGAAATTCTGCTAACACTGCTTTAAACTGTATATTTGTCATCCAAAAACGCGCAATTGTTTCACATCTATAATAATAACTTTAAAAGTTTAAAATATATTGTATTTTCACTATTGGTTCGTTTGCGTAGCAATCATAATTTAACCGTGACTTACATATTATATTTTATATCTAATTAATCTAATTGATCTCTAATTAGGCCCACTAAAACCTAAAGCTTAAGGGCCAAATTATATAAAATAAATAGTTCAGTTGACAGTATTATTATATTGATTGTAAAAATTTTAATATTTTATTTATTTTATAAATCATTTGGTACTTTCCTGTTATTCCGGACCCAGACTTTTTGCCAGTTGCAAAGTTCAATTTTGACAGAATATTTTCGTTAAAACTAACGAAAATATCACGAATTAACTTAACAAATTATCAAGGGCGTACAGTTTATCTAACTGGGCATTCAATTAACCTAATTAGTTGGTAAGGTTAGGTTAAGTCGTGATATTTTCGTTAGTTTTAACGAAAATATTCTGTGTCAAAATTGAAGTCTGACAACTGGAAAAAAGTCTGGGGTCCGGGATAACAGGAAAGTACAATTTATTTTATAAATAAACGATTTATAAATAAAATAGGAAAAAAATTAAATAGTTTCATATTTACAGTGATTTAGCTGCTAAATAATTGAAATTATTACACTACATGACGTATACATTATTTGAATAGAGTTGCTTAAATTTCCTCTAACAAGTATTCGATAACCGTGACTGCCTTTTAGACGTATATGTGGATGAGGAACTGAAAGGAGGACATAAGAGCACTTTGCTTTGGCTTAAGGTCTAAGTATAAGTATATTATATTGATCGACATCTGATGAATGTTATTGAAATTGTTTTGTCTCGTCTTGCTAGTAAACTTGTATACGTTTTCCTCACCGAAAGTGAAACGTTCGTTAATGCTATATACAGGGTGTCCCGTAAGCCCCTTTATCCCTTTTACCCTCACCCTTTTCTAGTAGGAAGAGGCTCATAGGTAAAGGGACTTAGG
Source organism: Bathynomus jamesi (assembly GCA_023014485.1). NCBI lineage: Eukaryota > Metazoa > Arthropoda > Malacostraca > Isopoda > Cirolanidae > Bathynomus > Bathynomus jamesi. The sequence goes on from JAJOZX010005623.1 coordinate 177,423, forward strand.
CGACACCCTGTATGATATGCCAGTGAATAATATAGTAAGTAAATTCTATATTTCCTTTCTGTATTTCCTTACGTGTAGTTTTTACAAGGAAATCGGGTGATATCTCTCCCAATAATGCGATATCAGAAATGATATCGCATTATTGGGATATCAGATAATTATTGGGATATCAGATAATAAGTATTGGGATCTCACTAAAAATTGCGAACTGTTAGTGTTAGACGGGGAGGGGGGTTTAGTATGAAGAAGAGACACCTCTTTACCTCTTGTCAAGTAAACTTTGCTTACACTACGGTTAGGTCGGTCAGCGTGACCAAGAAAGGAGACAGGGAAGAGCAGAAACTTAAACAGAAGATGTGGAAAACAAGAAGAAAGGCGAAGAAGATAAACGAGAACGTGGGCTGAGTAGAACAAGACAGATACCCGGGCTCAATCAGGCGCGCGCAGTCGTTAAGATCAAGTTCTGTTTGTAGGTCTGGGGATTTGAACTTCGAGGCCTACCAACCCCACAAAGAGGCCAGAAGGCACCCTAAAAAAGCGACAACAGATATCGACGGCGGAACAGCAGACACCTTCCCGCAGGATGTAAAACAAATTCTCTACACCTCCTGCATACGACGCCACGCGACCATCGACTAGATCTCTCTTTTCCTCTCTTCTTGTGGAGATGAATAATGAGACCGGATAAAATCTCAAAAAATCTTCCCTCCTAAAATTCTAATTTAATTCTTAACGCGTTCTAATTATTAAGATTTTTTTTGGTTGCAGCCTTTTAAGCACGTTTCTAGGACTGTTTTTACACATTTTCGTATCAAAGGAATTTGCTTAAAATAAATTCCATTAATGAACATTGAATGACCACTAAATAAAAAAGTGAAATAAATACATACTAAAGCCGTTATGAAGATTCTAAAAGTATAAATATAATATTAATAATAATCAGTTGTTGTTGTAACTAATTGTTTTTGCGTCTGTTTTACATTTACAGTTCATTTACCTGCGATGCGAGGTATACAGATGCATACTACTACAGGGTGTACATAAAGTCAGGATCTATTTTTGTGAAGCACTTGGAAATTATATGGAATTCAATCATAAAATGATAAAGTGGTAACATTTATTAAATAATTAAGAGTAGGATTCGACGTGACGCCCATCAGTATCCCTGCACAGCTCAAATCGTTCCGCAGCATTTCTAAACACATTCTGGAGCATTTACGGGGTTATGTTATCTGCAGCAGTTCGTATACGTGTACGTAAGTTTTCAAGACTCGTAATCTTCGTCTGATAGACGTGCGACTTGATAAAGCCCCATGCAAAGAAATCTAAAGGGGTTAAATCTGGTGATCTCGCTGGCCAAGGTCTTTTGTTGCTTCCGCGTCCGATCCAGCGATTTGGAAAACGTCCATTTAGATAATCCTGAACAATTTTGGCATAGTGACAAGGAGCACCATCATGTTGATAGACGACGGTACTAACAATCCTATCCCCAATCAGCTGAGGTTCAAGGAATTGCTGCAACATGTCCAGATAAATAAGCCCCGTAACTGTAGCTTCAGCAAAGAAAAAAGGACTATAAACCTTAGATTTTGTTAAACCCATCCAGACATTAACTTTAAGTGAGTCTCTTTCCCAATTTTGGACGAAATCATTCGGTCTTTCATCTGCCCAAATTCGACAGTTATGGCGATTTACTTTTCCACACGTATGGAAAGTGGCTTCATCACTAAAGAGAATGTTGTCCATTAAATTATCACTCCATATTTGTTCTACGAGATCAGCACACACAGCACTTCGTCGAGGGAAATCTTCCTCATGTAAATCATGTAAAACCTGCAAATGATAGCTTTTCTTCTGCAAATTAACTTTCAGAATTTTGTGCACAGATGACGTCGGGAGACCGAGTCTGTGTGATGCAGCACGAACGGACGTACGTGGCTCCTCAGTGATAATTCCGCGTACTGCATTCACGGTAAGATCTGACATATACGGTCGTCCTGATCTTGCTTCATCATTTACAGATCCCGTTCATTTAAATTTGTTCACCAATTTTCGTATTTTCTTGTCTATTGGCCCCGGCTTATGAAATCGCCTTCTAAACTTCTCTCTGATGTCATTGTATTTCTTTCCCTCGATTCGCCAAATTACTATTGCCACACGCTCTTCTGTATTCATTCTAAGGGCTTCTGAAAAGAAAAATAGAAAAAAATAATTATTTCACAAAAATAGATCCTGACTTTATGTACACCCTGTATATAAATACTTAATAACAAAACAATTACAGTATGTTCTCTTTCTTTGATCTACCAAGAATGTTCACCCACACATACCATATTCATAATATGTTCAAGAGAATTACAGTACATCTTTATTCTCTCCACTGTTAATAAAAGTAAGGCTTTTACTGCCAAATATTTTAATGAATCTTCAGATATGATCGTCTACTTTATTATTACTTAATACCCGAGTATACATACAACATGCTACGTAAATGATGGGTTATGCATTGTTTAAAGTAACATTCTGTCACTTGCAGAATTTAATACCTCGTAATCCATCCGTTTTATTCACTTCTATGATGAATTTACGTAAAACTTTGAGCTTTATTTCCGTCATTTTAATGACTAACGTGAAAGGTGTCATAAACGAAATAGAAATGATCTTAAACATTCATTTTCAAAACAAACGAGGAATGCAAAGTAGCAGAAAACAAAAAATAATCCAGAATAATTTTACATCTTAACGAAAAGAAAATGACGTGTAAAGAAAATATTGGACCGTTAAAAGATGGTAAAGAGTAGTGAACAAATGATCCTAAGAGTAGAAGCTAATTACCCAAAGGACACTTCAACTCCGTGTTTAGCATCCCGAGAAGATAAAAAATACAGATAAATTTTTCGACATTGATACGAATCATTTGAGAGAACAGGAATTTACAAATAGATTTTGAATTTTCAAAATGGTGGTAACGGGTATTCCACTTAAAACCGGCCCGCTGGAGTACTCCAGCGGGCCGGTTTTAAGTGGAACACCCGGTATAATTAATACCCAATCATAAATGCAAGAAATACCTAACACAAGGACCAGACACGTGTAGTGCTGTTTCTAAAGAAATGCAAAAAGAGTATATTCCAGCCACTATATCTATTATGGAGAAAATCACTGGACACGGGATAAATACCACGTACATTAAAGAATGGAAACATTGTTCCTATGTACAAAGCCCGTACCAAGGAATTATCGATCAGTAGCACTCACCTCCCACCTTGTAAAGAGTTTTGAAAGAGTAATTAGAGGCGAAATTAAGTATCTGCAAGAAAAACAATAATTTAATCGGAACCAGCATGCATAATTTAGAGCAGGGGTTCTTAACCTTTTAAGGCTGCGATCCAAATTCGGCTCTCGGGCTAGCTCGGCGACCAATGCTTTCAAACAGCTCACTCGTAATAGATAATAAAATAAAATAATAATGGTAAAATGATTAGGGATAACATAAATAAATGATAAATGACAATTTAATGACCCAAGTTTGGGTCGCGACCCAGAGGTTAAGAACCCCTGATTTAGAATGATAAGGTCGTTCCTTTCACAGCCATTAGAGGACCAAGAAAAAATACTTCGTAAAGCATAATGATGTAAACAAAATGTTTTGGGAAAACCTTCCACAAATGTGAGCATAACAATTATAGCACACGAATTAAAAAGAAATAAGAATTGCTGAGAAGGTGGATTTATGCAAAGAGAAAATTTTTGGAGTCAATTTCCAGGTCGCTCTATAAAGGTTCGTAAATTACTATGCTTTTAGTCATCTACCCAAGTTTACAGAAAAATGACAAGATCCTTAGTCGATTGACTACCTTTACTTATACTAAAATTATCCGTAATTCTTTTCGTGATGATCTGGTCAGTTTATTAGTTAAATGGGGTTACATATGGAACTAGCCAGCTTAACAAAATCACAAACCGCTGAAAAAGGCATTCGACTTCTTAACAATATCTGCTCAGCGCATATGACAAGTAACGAAAAAAGGGTATCTGACTACCCTCACATATTTCACACAAACAATCTGACTACTGGTATCAATATAGTAAGAGTACATTGACTAGTAACTAAGATTTATTAACATATTATTTGATATCCTTACTTGTTAAGGAAATGCAATCCATCTGATTATCTTTACTACTTATTTCACAAAAACAATCTGACCGTGCTTATGTATAAAATGTACAAATATTTCAGTTATCCTTCTTTTTTAAAAATATATAGTACAAATGTACCAAATAACAATTTAATGTGTTAGTTTAAGGTAATTTTCAAATGAGTTTACAACTTTGACAGTTTTTATGAGTTTTTTTTTAAAAACCAACTGAACTCGCTCGTGTTTCGTTAATTTTTTTGTATTTGTCACTGGAAAAGGACAAAATACAAAAAATTAATAAGCATATTACAATGTCTATGGGTTCTGACTTTTTTGCCACCCTGTATATTAAAATAATTTGCTGGGTCTAGTTAAAAAGGATAAATTGTTAATTGATGAGTATCATTATGTAAATATTGAGTACCACCTTCATGCAGTAAACAATTTTGGCACTTAATACTGGATAAGTGACGTATTTTTTTTTATATTCTTAATTGTATTAGACTCTATTTATAGCTTATGTACTAGTTAACTTGAATATGAAACTAGTTACTCTACCATCAAAATGAAACGCACCATCAGCCATATGGTTCGTTTCGCTTTTCAAAATTTAGTCGATCTTTTAATTAAATTCAATTCAATTCACTTAATCACAAAATTAAATTTGTCAATGATTTAAAAGTAGAAGAGGCAATTATTAGTTATTTGACGTTTCAAGAAAATTAAATAAGTCAATTCATTTTGAGTCGCCAAGTGAGGGGGTTCGTCCCAAGACTAGCTGTAAATTAGGTACGTCAGGTTTAATGACTAGTTACAATTCTTATAGGTCAACTAACTCACACGCTCAGTCTTGAAACTGGATATTGTTGAGCTGGTTAACATACTGTAGTTTTTTTAGCTAAAAAAAATTTCAGTGTGGGTCTTTAACTTTTTTAATCACAGAACGCAAAAAGTCGTCAGTTCTGTTCCACAAGGTACGGTATTAGCACTTCTGTTGTTTATATTAATGATAGCAGACATAGACGTACATATTAAAGATATTAAAGAGCACTTTAACAGTAAAATTATAATAGCTAGAAAAATAATGGGAGTCACCTGACTCTAAACCAGTGATGCACAAACCCTGGCCCGCGGGCCAAATGTGGCCCCCACGGGTCTTTTCAATTCACATTTTTCACATGAAAAGGGTAGCTACCCAAAGAAAAATCTGAAATATTACCCCTGGTTATAAAACTGCATATTTATAAAAAATAGAATATCTATATATCTGGCCCCTACATATAAAACAGATGGTTGGTTTGGCCCTCACATCAAAAAAGTTTGTGCACCACTGCAGTCTAAACAAAGAACTTTCGTGTCTAAGATACAGGAAAGGAAAGATAAAGACTACTTACTATGTATATCATTTGTCCTATAATAGCCATACTTATGTACTCACTTATGTTCTAAAGAGGGTTTCATTACACACACAGCTTTCTCTCATTACATAACTCTTTCAGCTTCCACCAATTATGATTCACTCAGGGTACACCATGCTTCCCCAACACCTCATCCTCCGGACTCATACTAACTTTCCCATTCATGTTTCCTATCACAAACACTTTATAACATTCAGGCACTCTCCCCAGAAGCACCGATGATGAGGGTAAATAATAAATAATCCAGGAGTAAGCATAATGGTTCGTGTCCGTCTGGCCTGAGTGTTGTGCCAATTTCTGTCCTTCCTGACTTATTTTTATTACTAGTACAATACCCGTCGCTTCGCTGACGGTTAGCTAAAGACCCGCCCTACGTGCGGGTAGTAAAACATATCCAAGTAGAGGGCCGGAATATTTTTTGTAGTTCGAAGGCTGTTATTAGCTAGGTTAATTGAATGGTTAGGTTAGGTTAGGTTAGGTTGGTTAGGTTAGGTTGGTTAGGTTAGGTTAGGTTAGTTGGTTAGGTTGGTTAGGTTGAGTCGTGATATTTTCGTTAAAGCTTAACCTAACCTAACTTAACCTAACCTAACTTAACCTAACCAATCGTCAAGGGCGTACAGTTGACCTAACCGGGCATTCAACACCCAGGTGCACAACCTCGGGACCTAATCAATATGTGTGTGAAGTTTTATGTTTATAACTGCCTTCATTTTGGAGCTATGGCTGGAACAGACAGACACACACACCACACACACACACGCACACACGCACGCACGCACGCACACACACACACACGCTGAAACACACGCACGCACGCACGCACGCACACACGCTGAAACACACAAACGCACTCACGCACGCACACACGCACGCACGCACGCTGAAAGTGTGACGGACAGACAGACGGACGGCTCTCTTATTATAGTATAGATTATTACACACACACACACACACACACACATATATATATATTATATATATATATATATATATATATTCTCTTACAAACTGTAATAATATAATTTATCCTAAAAAGGAAATCCATAAATCCAATTAACATAATCCTGTTTTATTTGAAGTGGTAAACAATTTTATGGTTAATAATTTCTTCGTTAGTTCTTTATCGAAGTTAAAGCCATAAAAAGACCTCAAACTCCTCATGGCATCTTCCTCCCGCGTCTTAAATCTTTTTTAAGAGAACTTGAACCCTTGTAATTTTTTGAGGAGAAATATGATGGAAGTTTATTTGGGTTTGTGTAAGTTACATATTGGTATGAAAGAGGAGCGGCTCACTTGACTGTAGGTATTTACTGTGTTTATTTATAGTTTTATTTTAATTGTGATATAATTAAAAACAATTGTTTCATTGATGACCATTATTCTTATTACAGTTCTCTTTCATGAGGTCATTATTATTATTATTATTATTATTATTACAGTAGAATACGCTGATAATGCTGTACGCGAATAACACGGCAAAAAAATATTGTATATTATTTTATTACGCGATCCAAGACGCGAATAACGGTAATTTTTAAACTAAACGGGCAAAATTCAAGCCAGGCGCCCAGCAACCGCGGGTAGACACTGGTAGAAGACAAATCGAGAAACTAAGAGAGTGAGTGAGTGATATGTAGTGTGAGGTGTATGGTGAGAGTTATATTTTAGATTTTTTTATCTTCTTTTCATTTACATGTCTATTAGGGAAAAGTCTGACAAGTCTTTAACAAGTCTGACAAGCCTTTAACAAGTGATAACGAGGACCGCGATATCGCGGGGTTTCTCGGAACGTAAACCCGTGTTATCAGTGCATACTACTCTATTATTAGTAGTAGTAATAGTAGTAATAGTCATAATAGTAGTAGATTGTTTTGTTAGGTAATCTTATGAATGTATTTGTTTGAAGCTTTAATATTTTGTAGCATTGGCCCACAGAAGATCAAGTGATATTAACGTGCCTATAACCACTCAAACTACCTAAAGTGGTGTCAGAGGGAGTGCCCACGGAATCATTATCGAAATGCCATGTTGCTTATTTAACTCAGTATAACACTGCAGAGAATACATTTTGAACATACTGCATGGTTTCATGAAGCTTCATATTCTCTTAGCGGCAATAATCGAAATCAGGCATTAAGTTTAATGCCTAGGCAATAAGTTGAAAGCTAAGAATGCATATAATCATAAGTATAATGCCTATTTATCCTGTAGATAATAATAAATATAACGTAACCTATTATCTTAATGCCTAATTTCGCTTATTGCCGGTAACATATATATATATATATATATATATATATACACATTTAACTGCAATGACCGCGCAGTATATTAACGTATAGAAACGACGTAAGTATAGAGGAGTGTTCTGCACTGAGCGGTCATTGCAGTTAAATGTACATATTCACGATTTGCGAGGGTGCCCTCTCAAGGCATTGGTTTCTGCCCTATGTAGGAGAATTACAACTTCTGACTATCGTGGCTCCGTAGTGTAGTGGTTAGCACGTCTGACCGGCAATCGGAAGATCCTGGGTTCGTTTCCCGGGCGGGTGCCTTATTTTTCATTTGTTTGTTATTTCTCTTCCTCGTGTGCAGAACACTCCTCTATACTTACGTCGTTTCTATACATATATATATAAAGAGAGAGAGAGAGAGAGAGAGGTTTCCAGTACAGTAAATTATATTTATTAGTTTGCTTTTGCCTGAAAAGCTCTTTTGCTTTCCAACACCACATTCAGTTAAAAATACTGTAATTAGATTACTTACCAAGTTACCAATGAATACAGTATTCCACAAAATTATGAATGTGGTTTTTCTTTAATTATCTAATATTTTATATATTATGTAATGTATTCCTTTTCTAAATAAAGATTGTTTGCGTATGTGTGTGTGTGTCTGAAATGACTCGAGCGCCAGTCAGTTAATTTTAATTAAAATTATTAATTATACTTCTGAGTTCTTCTTACGTTTATCGATCGACTTTCAAATGGGGAAGTCATTCACTGAGAAATTTAATCTGAACAAATATATTTTTAATTTTCGAGAAAATTTAACGATATAAATAATTTATGACGTGAGTAATTTAAGTTCCATAAATTTGGTTTGGCATTTATATAATGCCCTAATTAGTTATTAATATTTTAAACAGTTCCGGATTTGATGAAGAAAAGAAGAGTAGATGTGCTCTGCGTACAAGAAACGCGTTGGAAAGGAAATAAGGCAAGAGAGCTCGGTGAAGGGTATAAACTGTTTTACAGCGGAGCGTCGGTCGAAGGTAGAAATGGTGTGGGTATTATATTGACGAAGGAGCTCAGTGAGTGTATTGTGGAGATAAACCGGAGGAGTGATAGATTAATGACTGTGAGACTGAACTGGGGGAATCATGTGCTCAATATAGTGAGTGCATACACCCCGCAAATTGGATGCACAGAAGAAGAGAAGGAAGCCTGCTGGAGTTCGCTGGAAATAGAAATGGAGAGTGTGCTAGAAAGTGAGTGGTAGTTGGTGCTGACCTGAATGGACACGTAGGAAATAACAATGATGTTACGGAAAGAGTACATGAAGGACATGGTTTGGGAGAGGCAAATCGGGAAGGTGAGAGAGTGTTGGCCCTGGCTGTCTCTTTTGATATGGCAATTGTAAACACATACTTCAGAAAGAGGAACGAACATTTGATAACTTACAAGAGCGGAGGTAGAACGTCACAGGTTGACTACCTACTCTACAGAAGGTCACAATTGAGTGAAGTTAAGAACTGTAAAGTGATTGATTCCAGGAGACCATGTAACACCACAGCACCGGATATTAGTTATGGAGCTGATGTTGAGGAGACCGAGAAAGATACGAGAAACGTGTGTTAAGAGGATCAAGTGGTATAAGCTGAAAGAAGAGGAGAAGAGAAGAGAGTTTAAAGAGCGGGTGCTGAGCGAGATCAGTACGCCAGAAGATGTATAAAACTGGTGGCAACATAATGCAAATGTAATACGAACCGTAGGAAAGGCTGTATTAGGTGAAACATCCGGTAGAGTGTGGAAAGATAAAAAAGGATGGTGGTATAATGATGGCATCCAAGAGTCCCTACAATGTAAGAAACAAGCAAAGAAACTGTGGGAGGAAACTAGGTCGCGTGAGCGGAAGGAAGTATATAAGAACGCAAAGAAACAGGCAAAAAAGGCGGTGGCACTGGCAAAAGCCCATGCATATCGTGATCTGTATGAGAAATTAGAAACTCGAGAGGGGCAAAAGGAAATATTCAGGTTGGCTAAAAACAGGAATAAAGCCACAAAGGATTTTACTAAAGTGAAACAGGTTAAAAGAGAGGATGGGACAGTACTGCGGAGAGAGAAAGATATACAGGTTAGATGGAAGGAATATTTTGAGGAACTATTAAATGAGGAAAACCCTAGGTTGGTCCATGAGGATGGACTACCTGGCAATGACGAGGAAGGTGGAAAGAGCGGAAGTGAAGAAGGCGTTGGATAAAATGAAGAGTGGTAAAGCAACGGGTCCTGATGAGATACCGGCAGAGGTATGGAAGGCACTTGGCGATGAAGGAGTGGATCTCCTGCATGATCTTATGGAAAAGCTCTGCGACCAAGAGGTGGTCCCGGAGGAATGGCGTGCCTATCATAGTACCCATATTCAAAGAGAAAGGGGATATACAGGAATGCTCAAATTATAGGGGTATCAAACTGATATCGCACACCATGAAGGTGTGGGAGCGAATTGTGGACTTAAGGCTGAGGGATGTGTTGACTGAGGAGGTTAGAGGGGTTGCTCCTTGGTGCATGATGTATGCCGATGATGTAGTGTTGTGCGCAGAGACAAGACAGGAGGTAGAACAACAGCTAGAAAATTGGAGGGAGGCATTGGAAAGTAGAGGTATGAAAGTTAGTCGGAAGAAGACTGAATATCTGAGATGTAATGTACAACCGAATGAAGGAGGGGGAGTGATGTTAAACGGTGAACTGATCAAACGGGTAGATCGTTTTAAATACTTGGGATCAACAATCGAGGCAGAAGGGGGAGCAGAGGGCGAGGTGAATCGTAGGATACAGTCCGGATGGAGGAGCTGGAGAGAAAGATGGATGTGGCTGAAATGAAAATGTTGCGATGGATGTGCGGTGTAACTAGAAGGGATCGAATCAGAAACGAACGCATTATAGGAACGGTGAAAATAGTAGAGGCGTCAAGAAAAGTCCAAGAAGCCAGACTGAGATGGTATGGGCACATGATGAGAAGAGAGGAGGATTACGTGGGACGTAGGGTGCTGGAAATGGAGGTGCCGGGACGGAGAAGAAGAGGTAGACCGAAGAAGAGGTGGAGGGATTGCGTGGCGGCAGACATCCAGGAGAAAAATTTGGACGAGGACATGGTGCGTGACAGAAGAGAATGGAGGAGACTCATCAAGAACAGCGACCCCATATAGAGATGGGATTTAAGCTGCAGAAGATTTTAAACAGTTCCGGAAAAAAATTCGCCTAGAAAAAATTATTTTTAAAAATTACGTATAAAAAATTACCAAGTAATAATTGCTTTTATTATTATTATTATTATTATTATTATTATTATTATTATTATTGATAAAACTAAAATTAACAAAATATCCAAAGAAAACAAATTATTGTTGCCAATTAGTGACCTTTTACGATTTTTTAAAAAATTTTCTAGGCAAACTTATTTCCGAAACTGTGAAATCAAAATGACTGACTGTAATTAACAGAGCAATTTAATGCAAATGGAGGTGATTGAATAAAGTAGAAAATTGAAGGGATTGAATTTATTAATTTATGCCAGATTTCACTGCATAAATATTGGAAAAAATTTATTTAAAACGGATATTCTGAAAATTTCTCTATCAATTATATTTTATTCTTTCATTTAACAATTAAATTATTCTAGAATCTAGAATTGATTTATTTCCCTTTGGAAAACATCTGACTGGAATAATCAAATTATAAAATTATTAAACAATTTTTGTTTTATGATAAATTTTAATATAAATGTTTTAAATACCGGTAATTAAAATATAAATTCCTCATAGTTTGCCAACAATAAAAAAAATAATTTTCGCCATTTTCGTTCTGATGGATTGCTCCAAATTTTGACTAATAGTTTTCTATTGATTTTCGTTGCAGAATTGCTCCCTTTTATAGGAAACTGACCTTCAGGTTCAAAATCCTGCATCGTATTCGAGTGTTTTTTTCCTATATGGGAACAAAAGCAAGGTAAGTCTTTTCTATAGAGGAAAATTTTTGTACTATTTCAAGGACTCGTCATAAAATCATTGAATACAAAGAACGTAAAACGATTTCAGCGGTTGTAAATTTTAAGTTGCTTTGAGAATGTTAGACTTTTATTATTATCATCAGCTATACAGTACGTGTTTATCTTGACATTTTAGGCATTCTATTGTAATAAAAAGGACGACGTTTTTCTATCGAGTTTTGTACACAGAAAAATTACAGATTAAAATAAAGTCTATTCATATATGTTGAAGTGATGTGCGGTAAAAATACCAGAGGTAATAATGGCATAGGTTAGGTTTGGTTAGGTTAAGTGAACCTAATACTGTATTAATACTAATATAGTATTAGTAATAATACAAGTAATAATACTAGTAATAATATTAGTAATAATACTATATACACTATGTATACTATGGCATTCTTACTTATGCCATTTTTGCCTTTGCCATTATTACCTATGACATTATTACCTATGGCATTTTTACCTATGGCATTTTTACTTAAAATTGTTGAAGTACATTACGTATAATTACAATATTTACAAATAAAATTATTTCCAGTGCATGCAAAATAGATTAAAAATCAACATACTCCATCACCACCATATTTTGAAAATGCAACATATATATATATATATATATATATATATATATATATATATATATATAATAAAGTTGTTTGTTTAAGAATATTTACGATATATATATATATATATATACACTTAAGTAAGTACTTAATTAATTTTTTTACTTATTTAAGAAACCTACAATTTATATAAAATCTATAGTACGAGTATGTGCCCATTTTCTTATGGACAAAATCAGACGTATTTTCAGATATTTCAGAATGGTATAAAGTTTGTGTTTCATATTTCATATATTTTTTAGAGCAAATGACAATGAATTAAATTTTTATACAATGAATTTGAGTTTAGATTTAATATTCAATGAAAATATAATGAGAAGAGAGTATTTGAAAGAACTTAAAATGATTGATATTGTTGCTATCCGCCATTTTTCTTAATCGCACCTTATAAATGTCGAGGCTAATTATATTTATTGCTGAAAAGAATTATATAGTTCTGAAGAGAACAGTTTCCAAATACTTGCTGGAGTCTGATTTTGGAAGCCTTTAAGTTTTCAAAGGTGGCACATTATATATAGGCTACCAAATGCATACTTGCCAACCCAACCTATTTCACATTATCAACACGAGCAACATGCAAATAATATCAAACCTTTTATACTCAGAATGCACTAGAGTGCATCATTTAAGACTAGATTTTCAAAAATTTCCAGGGGAACCATGCTCCCGGACCCCCTGGTATTGATTACAAATCCTACCGCTTTTGCTTTTCAAAATGTTGGCAAGTATGCAAATAATTAACTTTTAATTCCTTATTAAGTTACCTTTAAGTAAAATAGCCAAGGCTTGTTTTGAAATACATACGAATGATTAATTGCGAGTCGAGTTTATTCCTGTTGATTGAGTTCTGAATTACCTCTTATTATATTATACTAATATAACCCACGTTGTGGTTCTAGGGTTAATAAGCCGACCAAAGTCATGGTTTCAGAAAACATGAGTTAATTCCCTTTATTTAAAGCTTTATACTGAGTGTGTTTATCGACTGACCTCTGGATTTTGATGGTCATAGGTTTAATTCGTGTACCCATGAAGATAAGAATCAACGTTTGAATTTTCAGTGAGTTTCTGTTGGAGATATCCTCATGGCAACTGATAGAACTAGGTGCTGTGACCAGGGTCGCCGAGAGGGCGGGGAAGCCGGGTTAAATCTCCGGGGCCCGGACCTCTAGGGGGTCCGGAAAGAAGGGGGGGGGGTATAATCTAAAAATATTAATAAAGCAATTGATTAAATAACAAAGAGGAAATATAATTAATGAACATACATTTTATAGAGATTATCATACTGTATGTTTTGAATACTGACTTGAACATATAATCAGTTTGCTTGTTATGTACACAAAAAATATTCATAATAAAATACTGAGTAAACGGGGGGGTGGCCCGTGACAGCTCTCGCCGTCCCTGGCTGTGACACTAACGAGGGCGTTAACAATCACAGCAGATGCCCAGATATTGCGGTATCTTACTGTAGTTTACAAAGAAGTGTTTCGAACAAAACACGATTTTTTCTCGGAGAAATAGAATAAGAATGGATTGCACTAAGAATAATATTCCATGAGCCAGGGTGAGTGGGGTCGGTACCACTCGGGGGAACAAAGGTTTATTATGATTTTTGGCAAGGTCTGGATCCTTAGAGATGGAAAATAGGTGATAGTTGTGCATAGTTCTTTGCCCTCTCTGTCTTTTTACCACATTTTCAACCATATCCCCGAATTCATCGAAAATTTAATTTAAGGTAAAATAGAGTCTGCTAATGGCAAACCAGTGAAGATAGTTGAATGCTCTTTGTCGCACTGGTAAATGCAGGTGCTCGACTAGCTTGGCTGCTAATTTTAATACCCTGACTTAGCCAATAAAGATTTTATAGGAGATTGATATACAGTAAATACTCTGCAGCACAATCGTAGAAATCTAGCTACTGGCAAAGGTTACTGGGTATGATTAACACTGTGCTGATAAGACAGAGAAGGCTAAGAATTATGCACTACTATTACCTATTTTCCATATCTAGACATCCAGACCTTGCCAAAAATAAGTAATGAACCTTCGGTCACACCCCGAGTGGTACCAATGGACAAAATTTGAGGTCCTGGCTGATGGACTATAAAGCCTTTTGTGCAAAGTGCAGTGCAATTAGTTAGAACTGAATCAATGAAACTATAAAAACTGAAGCGAACATAACACTCTTTGGCAATAGGATAATATATATATATAAATAATATACTGCGTGTGTGTGTGTATATATATATATATATATATATATATATATATATTATATAGCAGGAAAATCACAAAATAACACGTGATATTATTAATAAGCAAACAACCACAGGGAAAAAGGAAAAAAGAAACACGAATTCCGAGCGCTTTCGTGATATATTCACTTTTTTTTTTCTCTCTTGTCCTTGAGAATGTGAATATATCACGAAAGCGCTCGGAATTTGTGTTTCTTTTTTCCTTTTTCCCTGTGGTTGTTTGCAAAATATATATATAAATATTATATATATATATAAATATATAATAAAATAAGAAACTATTTTGAGCAAATCTGAAGTAACAATAATCGCATTTTTACTACAAAAGCATTTCCATCTAGTCCAGAATGAAGCATTTACGAGGAAAGCGGATAATATGTATATTAAATTAAAATGAGGTATTTTTAACCGAAAATAAATGAATATTTAAATTAATCTGATGCCATACTTGAAAGCAAAATTCTTTATTTCACTAAATCTCCTTCCATGCCCATTACATATATTCATACATGTATTTAAAACTTCTATTCTAAAATATTCATATGGCAATTTGAAAAATATTTAAGTTTGGTAGAATATATGAATCTTAAAATATATTTGGATTAAAAGTATTTCCATATTGAATGTGTTGCTCCTTTTGTATAATTGCCATTTGGAAAGACGACACTCTCAGTGTTTGAAAATTTAGAAGTATAAAAACAATGAATTCGTTCGGCGGTGTATATATATATATTCGCAGCAGTTAACGGCAGTTAACATTGTATTCGTTCTGAGTAAAGAGTTAATTTTATAGAGTGGTTAATAGTTTGCTAAGAAAGATTACGAACGTTGAAGAGAATATCAAATGACGTTTTGTTGAGATTTTTTAATAAAGTAAAAAAATCGAAAGGAAGGTAAGGTAAAAACGGGCACAGCGTATAAAAAGCCTCTCATTCTGAATTCGTGTTTATTATTCTTCAGCGTTCGATGAAAGGGTGTAGAGCTCTAAAACAACCCCAAACCGGAATTCAAAGAAATCTTAATGACCCACATAATCATTACAACCGTAAAACAACAATGAAATTCCTTTTAAAATGAGTAAATTAAGAAGTATATACAAGAAATCACTTTAAAAACAATAAGGTTATTACAACCGTCTCTTCTGGAGAGTAAAAGCCAACAAAAGAAATGGTTTAGAGTCGATCCAATGCAAAATGTGTATTGAAATGACTCAAAAATGGGTCACATAAGGAAAGTGATTTAATGGTGGACGCTTCAGAATTGAATCTAACACAAGGTTTTGGACCTATAAAAGTTGAATGGGGATCTAAACGTCTCGTAAGATTAGAGTTTATGGACTTCTGTGACTCTGAAATGAGCGGTAAAAATAAACGTGCTTCATATTCGTTCACAGTAAAATTATATATAATATATATATATATATATATATATATAAAGTTTTGTGGAGGCCATTTCGGAATGGCCAAAAGCTTCTCCGTCGAATTTCTTTTAATGATTATGGTATCAACATCATCGAATCGGTGTTCTTTCAGGGTTTGTTTGAGCTTTGGAAACAAACAAAAAAAGTCGCATGGAGCCAAATCTGGCGAATATGGAGGCTACTGTACTTAGAGAGTGGGGTAGCGTTTTTGGCCAAAAAATGCTGAAAGTTGCGACAAGTGAGATGGCGCGTTATCGTGATGAAGCATCCACTCTCCGGACCCGCTTCTGCGGCCGTTTCCTCCAAACTGCTTCACGTAGACGTCTCAGAACTTCAGTGTAAAATTTCTTGATGACTGTTTGTCCCTTTGGAGCATATTCATGGTGCACAACACTTTCACAGTCAAAATAAACAAGTAACATCTCCGATATCGTAAGAAATCGCCGCGAAACAAAACACGTTTAACTTTATCGGCTCACCACAGTGGACTGACGCTACACAATGAAGTGCAACCCTATCAGTCAACTTGTCTCGACATGCAGACACATATTTAGCACAGTCATAACTCCAAGCGTGACCGGATACTTTTTGGAGAGACCTCGTATATATATATATATAATATATATATATAATATATATATAATATATATATATATATACAGTATATATGATGCAAACCCACAAGGAGAAAGAAAAATGATCCAAGGCCTTTCGTGTATTCAGAAGTACTACACCTCGTTAGGGAATGACGACGTGTACTTCTAATACACGAAAGGCCTTGGAGTCATTTTCATTTTATATATATAATATATATATATATACAGTATATATATATATATATATATATATAAAATTTAGGCCGGGTCGAAATTTTTTATTTCTTATGTACATAGTGTGAGGTGGTTCAATCAATCATAGTAACACCCTGGTAAAATATTTTTGAATTCTGAGGACCCCTACTCCCCACTACCGGTTTCAGTTTTTTCAGAAAATTTGTAAAATTAGAGATAATTTGCGATTTACTTCGAAATTTATTTATTATTACAAAAGTTCGCTTATAAAACACTGTTATATTTATTTTTTAATGAAAAAAAAATACAAAATACAAAAATGCATGAAAAAAAATTTAATACATAAATTTTTAGTTATTATTGCTAGAAATTTAGAAATTAAGAGACAAATTTAGTAAAATTTTTGACCTAAAACTAATGTTTTTTTTTATTCCTGCCATTGACCTTTCCACTCAAAAGTGGCTAGATTTAGTTATTAAGTTCACACCCCGTTCAACGCTTTGGCTGTGACATGGAAAATCTAGTATTTCTAGAGGTTTAGTTCTAATCTGAAGCAATTGCTCATTGGTAAAATTACTTAGCAAAGGTGAAGGAGTGATTATCTGCTCAGTCCAATTAATCAAATCAATATAATCATTTGCTAGAAAATTTATAGATCTTGGTAGCTCAAAATTTCTGGCTCCTGAAAACCCAGTTCTGGAAAGAATTATCTTTTGAATTGCTAGCTCTCTAATATGTAATCGTTCGTCAGAAACCATTGACAGGAGTATATTTTCAGGATTAGCGAAGTAGTCGTTGTTTTTCATGACCGGCTCAATAATTTTCTTGAATTTACATCTAAATTTCGAAGAAGAATTGTCATAAACCAAAAATTTCGCGCACCCTCAGTGGATTTTGGCTGTGATTTTATTTTGAAACCACGCAGGGGCATAAAAATTGATGACAAATATGACAAGATTTTTAGGTTAGTATCATGATTTGATGTAGAAATGTATAGGCGGAGAACCCTATTAGCCAAAGTCAGCCACCTGGCGTGATTTAGTCGTCCTGGAGATCTTACAGCGAGACCCTCAGAAACATTTCCTGTTTGTATTGCATGACACATTTCGTACAAGTATTTTGGTCACTACTCAAATCTTTTACAATATTAGGAGGTATTTCTTGAACTTTACCTTCTGTCGGTTCAAAATTTATTACTTTCAGTTTGTTAAATCAGCTTTTAATTTCTTGCCAAGTGGCCCTTCAAAGGTGTTTGGGCCAGTGGTTCTGCCCTCAATGCTTTTGTAAAAGTGCATCAAGGGCAATTCGTTTAAATGTAATTCACAAAACGAGCACTGAAGGGACCTGCCAAGATGAAGTTCTTTTAATTTAATGACCCCTCCAACTCTGCCTGTGTTCACTGGGGTTCCATCACAAAGTAGACCTTTAATTGAATTAGCACTATTTGAATCTTCAATAACAGTAATTATTTCATCAGCAATCGCCCTTGCAGTGTCATTATGTGGTACTACGTGATCAATGTAAACGCTTTGCGGCTCTTTAATTATAACAAAGTGTCTTCTTTTATTTTGCCTGATTCTGTCAGTGTATCATCTTTTCTTCCATCAAATCCAATACATTCCACACTTTGGTTTTCTTTATACTTATCATTGTTTATTTTAGCAATTCTGTTTTTTTCCCTTTCAACTTTTTTCGATCAAGCATATTTTCTAAACTTAAAATCTTCATATCTTTTAAGGCAGCGTTTATAAGGGCTGCCGTGGCCCTATTGCTTACCCTATATCTCTCTGAAGTTTTGGCTAAATTTTCATAGGTATATTTATTTTGAAAATTTTCTCTTAATTCTAAGTCTTCTTCATAATCTAAGTCCTCTCTGTCTTGAAAATCGACATCTTCATTTTCATTATCATCTTCTATCACTTCTGATGATACAAATTCCCTTGCTTCTCTTAATTTTCTTTTGATTTCTTTCCCTTTCCTGTGCTTTTTGGATTTTGCCCAACTTTCTCAAATTACTTGAAGTAGTTTTTTTATACACTTTTCCTAACTGGTTTTTTTTTCTTCTTTTGATCAATAAAGCTTCTCATTCTATAATAGGTATTTTATGTTCACACCTACAAAGTTTCATATCCCTTATGTCTTTATCATAACAGTGGCATGGAGATATGTCAAACAACTCGTCATATTTCTTTAATTTTTCATAATATTTTTCATTTCTTTTTATCATAGGGCATTTATTAACTTATCAGCATCTTCTATAAGTCTAGTAACTCTAACATAAATTCCCTTTGTATCAATTGTTGGGAAAGAAAAATTTTTGCAAAATTTTTTTTATATCTTGAACAACTACGTTATAGCAATCATTTTTACTTATTTTACCCTGTGCTTTAGATTCTTCCTCTCTAAACAATAAAATGGAAGTGCCTCACAACATCACCTTTTGATGGCGTCATGGCAGATGAAAATTTTGCTGGATATCCGAAGGCTGCATTGTGGCTTCTTTTTCTAGTAGCCATAATTTAATTTAATAAGATTTTAACGATATTTTATTTATTACTGATATTTTAAAATTAAATAACGTATTTTAATACAAACTTTTAACATTCTAGGTACCTAAATAGGAATCTGGAAAGAAAAAAAAATAATGTAATATTAGGTCTTATATCCCGTGCTATGAGTCAGCACCGGATTTAAGACCCTACCCCCTACCCCCCGATCTCAAAAAAAGGTGAATGGTCTATTCTGATGTAATTCGTGCCGGGGAACCCAATTTTGGCCATCCGAAAGCAAAAAAAATTAATATTTAAGGTCGATTTTTACGATTTTCGACTTTGGCCTATTCCCATACAAATTCATAAAGAAAAAAGTGAGTATCGGTAGGGGGGGGTTAGCGAAGGTCCCACAGCCTTGATTTTTGGTGTGGATACTACTATTACAAAATGATCAACCTCACAATATGTACCTAAGCAAAATCTTGACCATGACCCTCTTTCGACCCAGCCTAAATTATATATATATATATATATATATATATATATATATATCGTAAAGAACGACGCTTGAATAGGAGAACATTCCGCGCAAGATGAGAAGAGAGAACGAACAAATTAAAAAATGAGGTAACCACCCGGGAATCGAACCCGGGATCTTCCGATTGCCGGTCAGATATGATAACCACTACACCATGGTCCTCACTCAATCAGAAGTCGTAATTCCTCTACATACGCGCAGAAACCAATGCCCCGGGGGCACCTTCCGCATGCCGTACCTATATATACATTTCAACTGCAAAGAACACGCAGTATAAATAACGTAAAGAACGACGCTTGTATAGGAGAACATTCCGCGCAAGATGAGAAGAGAGAACGAACAAATGAAAAAATGAGGTAACCACCCGGAATCGAACCCGGGATCTTCCGATTGCCGGTCAGATATGAACCACTACACCATGGTCCTCACTCAATCAGAAGTCGTAATTCCTCTACATACGCGCAGAAACCAATGCCCCGAGGGGGCACCTCCCGCATGCCATACCTATATATACATTTCAACTGCAAAGAACACGCAGTATACATAACGTAAAGAACGACGCTTGTATAGGAGAACATTCCGCGCAAGATGAGAAGAGAGAACGAACAAATGAAAAAATGAGGTAACTACCCGGGAATCGAACCCGGGATCTTCGATTGCCGGTCAGATATGATAACCACTACTCCTATACAAGCGTCGTTCTTTACGTTATTTATACTGCGTGTTCTTTGCAGTTGAAATGTATATATAGGTACGGCATGCGGGAGGTGCCCCCACGGGGCATTGGTTTCTGCGCGTATGTAGAGGAATTACGACTTCTGATTGAGTGAGGACCATGGTGTAGTGGTTATCATATCTGACCGGCAATCGGAAGATCCCGGGTTCGATTCCCGGGTGGTTACCTCATTTTTCATTTGTTCGTTCTCTCTTCTCATCTTGCGCGGAATGTTCTCCTATACAAGCGTCGTTCTTTACGTTATTTATACTGCGTGTTCTTTGCAGTTGAAATGTATATATATATATATTATATATACACAGGGTGTTTCAGGAGGAAAGGTCAATACTTCGGGAGGTGATAGTATCGGTCATTGTGAGAAAAAAAGTTCATATGAACATGTTTCTAATTCTGAATGGTTACGGAGATAGAGCTCTTTGAATCTTTGAAACTTTCTCTGGTCGATGGATCGGTCGCGGTGGTCCCATTCAATGGCCACCAAGGTCTCCAGACCTCCCTCCGTCAGATTATTGTTTGTGGGGGTGGATGAAAAGTCAAGTTTACAAAAGAAAGTGAATACACGAGATGAATTGCTCGCGCACATTTTGGATGCTGCTGCCCGCATAAAGGAACGTCAAGATCAACTCAGACGAACAACACGCGATCTTCGCACACGAGTTGCAAAGTGCATTGAGGTTGACGGTGGGATTTTCGAAAACGTATTGTAAACTGTAACAAATTTGTCATTTCTGTATCTGATACCATTCAAAATGCCAATGTTTAAACATTAAATATTAGAAACAGTAATTGGTTTCTCTTTCTTGATTACCATTAGCAATGCTTTTGTATTTGTAGATTCAAACAGCTCTATCTCCGTATCCATTCAGAATTAGACACATATTCATATGAACTTTTTTTCTCACAATGACCGATACTATCACCTCCCGAAGTATTGACCTTTCCTTCTGAAACACCCTATATATATATATATATATATATATATATATATATATATATATATATAGATATATATATATATATATATATATATATATATATATATAATATAATATATTATATATATATATATGCAACCCTTCTTCCACCTATGACTTAATATGTTAACATACTGTATGTATCATGAACATTGATATATAGTACAGGGTACGTATGTGAGGCGTCGCGCGGCACAATGAATCAACCAACGGGCGAAAATTCCGTTTTCTGGGTCATAGTAAACAATCATCAGGCCGTCGTTTGTCGTATTCGTCATTGTATCACTGCAAAAATGCAACAAAAACAATCAAAATTCGTCCATTCTTTATAAAGTTACTGCTATAACCTTCCAGTCCTCATACCCTTATTACTAGTTTACCTTATAAAAACTTTAAACGCTTCTATTTTATCATTTAATCATTCACTCATTCACTGTTCATAAAATTACTTACACAATTAAAAAACAAAACATCGAATTACATCTATTTTACTAAAGTTACGAGTACCTCGTTAACCTCGTTTAGGTTCCGTGTGTTGGTCTCTCTTCACACGAAGTTCAAACTCGTGGCCCCGCCTCTAGACCTGGCTTGGTGGAGGAGCAAGTTATTCTCTTGTGCTCTCCACCGCACATAGCTATGTACACCCGGATCATCTGGTGCCGTCCTGAGCCAGGCAATGGTTTATAGTATTTGAATAGTTTATAGTATAGTTTATAGTATTTAAACTTTCACAAACTTTAAAGCCGTTTTCCTTCAAAAATTTTTTTTTGGCATATTCGTTTCGTCATTGTGCCGCGCGACGCCCCATATATATATAATATATATATATATATATATATTACAAATGTAGATAAATGGGTAGTTAGATAGATAAGTAGATAGAAAGGTATCTGGCACAGTGTACGTATATAAAAATTTAAACTATCTTTAAAATATTCTCTTTACGTTGTAACTCTGTGAACTTGCGAGACGTATTCACATTTTCTTTTTTTTTTTTTAGCAATTTCAAAAGATTTTAAAATCACAGGTTCGAGAAAAGTGTTACCAAGTAAAATGGAAAGCTTTGAAAACTTCACAGACAGAATCTAACCTTCGACAATTTGGGATGTCGTGTGTGTACATCAGAGCGCGAAATACCTTCCTTTATTCAATCTTGTTGTGAAGGTGAATAGCGACCAAGTTACTTAAATTTATCACTCCTCCAGATCAATCGACTGAAGTTTAAACTTCATCGGATATTATTTCTATCACAAGAGATTAATACTTGGTTGTTAATAAATCTCGAAAATGCATCGCCTTAACAGAAGTCCATGCGTGTAACCAAGAAACCAGCCAGACACTCTGTATTATCAATAATATATATATATATATATATATATATATATATATATATATATACACACATTTCAACTGCAAAGAACACGCAGTATAATTAACGTAAAGAACGACGCTTGTATAGGAGAACATTCCGCGCAAGATGAGGAGGGAGAACGAACAAATGAAAAAAATGAGGTAACCACCCGGGAATCGAACCCGGGATCTTCCGATTGCCGGTCAGATATGATAACCACTACACCCCTATATATATATATATATATATGATATTTTAAAACCTCAAAGGCGCTACCTTCCCCAAAATTGTTTTTTTTTTTAACTCCAGTGGGTATTGTCCCACAATCTTAACAAAAATTAGATTCTACTTGTTTTTCTTCCCCATTGTTACAATTCAATTGGGTTTTAATCGCTCGTAAAAGTTTCCTACATCAGATATTATTCAGTTTTTCCTTCTGTAAAACTATTTTTGCGATTTCCGAAGCTTTAGAATATCATCATTGATATATATAAAAAATCCAAAATGACTACAGACAAACTTTTCAAATATTGGCAAATCTTTTGGGAGTCTTGCCACTCATTTTAAGTCATACTAAAAACCAATGAAGTAAAATGTCACAACTTTAATGGTTGAACCTAACAGAAATATACAATTTTTTTTAAATAAAAAGAGACAAACTTAAAATTTGATTAGAAATTAAATTCAAATTCTAAACATTATATGAATTGTAAAGAATCAGTGCCAATTTAGGAAAAATAAAGACCTTCTCTGGCATTAAATCGTGACCAGAGAACACTGTTTCTGGCAAGATCCAGCTAATTTTAAGTGACTTTAGATCTATTCAGTTTATGAATGGGTGAACGTACTCTGCATCTAGATGATGTAGCGACCCGAGCGGATTTTCCGTTAAAATGGAAGGTCATATACGACCTTATGGGCTGTTACAGTACGGAGACGAAACATAGTCTGATTCTAACACCTCAGAATAGCCGAATCGCTTTTGATACAAACCTACAAACTTTAAATCAATATAAAATTTAAAGAAATTTTAAACCTCATATATACAGAGTGTCCGGGTTTAAATGGCAATAAAATAAAACATTATAAATGTATTTTATTGCCATTTAAGCCCGGACACCCTGTGTATATATATACTCTATAATTTTTTGCTTCATTATAATGTTTTGAGCACATTAAAGGAAGTCCTTGAAAACGTTTGGAATATATGGACAAGACGTTGTAGTAATAATAACGAGAGCTTTATCCTTGTTTTGCTGAATAATGTTAATCATTAAGAAAATCTATTTACTAAAAAGGGAATTATTCCGAAAAATAGAAAAGGCTAGTAAGAAATTTAGAAGTTTATAAATGAATAGTACTGCAAGCAGCCATCTGGGTAGCAATGATACGTTTCTCTATTAAAACAAATTTTGTGAAGTACATAAGTAAAATACACTTAAAATCTTGGCAGAAAACCCTTAAATGTTGAAATAGTGGTAACGTTTTGTATTAAAATATATTTTGTTTGTGGCAAGTTAGTGGTATAATACGAAACTTCACTATTTCTTTTTCCGAAATAATTTTGTTTTTGTTTTTGTTAACATAATTTTCATTTTTGATTTGAGCATAAAATGCAGAAGAAACTATGTCTTGGTAACTGGTTTTGCTTCCTCCTGAATTGTTCATTCTGACGAAGGTCAAGCTTGTTGCCCCACTTTAGACCTAGAGCTTAACGTGGAATCCGAATCATTACTCACCACGGGTGCGGTCAGAAATTACAAAGTTCTCTTCCGGACTGTATTTCACGACCTCCCGATCAGCAGCCTAACGTCTTAACCACTAGGCTACCCAGGTACCCAATTATTTACCACCTAATTTTATTGTATGGAACAATGAACAGTTGAAACAGCGCTGCCTGCCATCGAACCCAGGGCCGGTATATTCGTAGTCGGCGATGCTAACCACTAAAAACATAAAATAAAAAAATAAAATAAAAATTAAATTAAAAATTTCGAAAAGTTACTAATTATTAATTTTTAGGACTTTTGTGAAAATTTTTCGTTGAATCGCCTTCTACAACTGTACATAAATAGCACAAAATAGATTAAAAACGTAGCAATGAGCTCGCTAGTAAACAAAGCATTCTTCACCTTTCCCACCAAGTTGTCGAGATCATGCATGCAGTGTTTTCATTGATATCAAGGTCAGTATTTGCGATTTCAAGGTGTTTTTGCTGTTGTTTAAGTTGTCAATTATAATTCTTTTAAAGTGTTATAATGATTAAAGTGTATAATTGTTAAAGATATGTCTAATGTATAAGAACAAGAGCGTATGGGATTCTCAGTCAGTGAATTTTGTGAATAACACTTATTCACGAAGTATCTAAAACATAAACGTGAACTCAAAGATAAAAATACACAAAAAAGGACCATGACAAATAGATTCAGTGATTAAAAGATGATCCTTTAAAATTTGTGAAGTCACATTAAGAAACACTTCGGTACATCGATAAAGAGTTTGAATGAGATGATATCAACTATCTCAAGACATTTTGAGTCAGTCGAACGTACTCTGTGAACGACGTCGATAACAATCTTCACATGAGAATTAGAAATGTTTCCAAGAAACTCTGCCAAAAGCTGAATGGGAACAGCGTCGAAGATAAGGAGCGGAACCTCTTGTTGAAATGTTTCATCTCAATGGAATTCTTTCCTTATGGATTTTTTGGGTGATTCATGCAGGTAAAGATGTACAAAGGAAAGCTGTTTCATGAAATCTGAAAAATCTTAACTTAAAAAATGGTAAATGTAATTTTATTTTAAATAAGAAAGACGTGAGTTTGATATTACCTATAAAGTGGAAGGCGCCACTCACATGCCTACTTTGCGAAGTGGATTATATAATAATAATAATAATAATAATAATAATAATATCGGAAGCCGTTCTCTTAGCAAGTCTAGGAAAACTAAATACGTTGTAGCACTAACGGAATTTCCAACTTTGTATCAGTTAAACCTTCACCACCATCCACTTGAAACATCGATAACAAAATCATTATAGTTGGTTGTCTGTTGAAAACTTCTAAAGGTCTCATATGTGAAGACGCATTTACAGGTGCAACACACATGCACAATATATATATATATATATATATATATATATATATATATATATGGTGTCCACATTGAACGGTAACAACTTTGAAGCATCATAATTATATATGTATGAATGTTGAAACTGAAGGAGCGCATCACGGCAGCGGTGGCCTCCGTCACACCTGCGATGTTAGACAATGTGTGATGCGTGATGTGAGCCATGATGCGCTCCTTCAGCTTCAACATTCACACATTCAACCTGAAACACAAGAGACAGAAACTTAGTTATATGATGTGGTATCTGTGCAAGTTTCAACAGTCACACATTCACACGTACATAATTATAATGCTTCAAAGTTGTTACCTTTCAATGTGAACACCTTATATATATATATATATATATATATAATATATATATATATAGAGAGAGAGAGAGAGAGAGAGAGAGAGAGAGAGAGAGAGAGAAAGAGAGTTAAAGACCTAGTCTCTGCTACTCGTCATTCAAATTTTGTTAGAACTGAAATTTCAGAACTGTAACACCCCTACAGTCATCTACAACTTCTATAATGATTATAATTTTAAGTGCTTAGTAACAATCTCTCTTCATATTAACCAAACAAATTTATTAAAGTGTGATTAAAAATGGGTAACTTAATTATAAAAAAGTTAAAGAGCTTGAACAGAGATTCCCAATTTTTTCTGGTTCAAGGCATCCCGGAGGATTTTTGTTTTTCATTGTTCAACATTCATTTTCCCTACGTCATTTTCCGCAACCCTCAACCCCCGAGCACCACGTAAGTTTAAACTGAGCTTTTACAGTTTCCATATGGACGTAATAAATTACGAATGCTTTGCTTCATTCAAAATGTTCATATTTCAGTAATTTTCGAGAATTTTATTACATATTTTTTGTTATTTTCATGAAATTCCGCGGCATTTCAGTTGCAAAACACGACTGGACGAAATACAAGCTGAAAAACTGCTGCCTTTGCGTTTTGTGACATTGTTTGATCTTTTCCTTCCAATAGGTTAGTAACTGACGAAGATCGAGAGTACTTTTGCTGTTTTATTTTCTTTTAGTGTTTTATTTTTAAACGACAAATATAAACATCGTACTCAGTAGTTTGGTAAAAATCTCCTGATCGTACGCCTGTCAGGTGTGCGATGCGCAAAAATTTTGTAGGGGCCGACAAAAATATTTAATATTTAATTAATTTAAAAGCTTAGTAATTCTCTTTTATTGTTTGATAATATATTTGCTATTTATATTCCTTTAATAATTTAAGTAAATTTCGGATCACCTGAAGATCAGGGGCCCCAGCCTTCGTTAGTTAGCCTTATAAGGCTAAATAACGAAGGCTGGGGGCCCTGATCTTCAAGTGATCCGAATTTCTCTTACACTGTAACAATAATATTAATCTAAGGATCAAGTATCTGCCATAAAAATTAATGACACTTTGCAATAAATGTTGCCTCGACACAACCTGTGGCTGAAAGATACTCCAACGTCTCTCAATGCAATATTAACTCTTGTGTCGTAACTGGGTAAATTATTCTGTTGGTATAATTTACCAAGGTCATGAAATAAGGGTTAAATATAAAGAAAGGGGATGTTTTCTGAATTTTAAGAAATGAATTTATATAATAAAATCAAGGACAGAACTGGAGCCTTTTTCACGATGAAATGAAAACCATTAAAATTAAACATATCCTCTCATTTCAATTACTGGTTCGCTTTCGTTTCATAAGACTTTAATCCCGTCTGTGCATATTTTTTCTAGCCTTTTCAATTTGTAAAATGAGAAAAACTTTCTGTGTGTGTGTGTGTGTGTGTGTGTGTGTGTGTGTGTGTGTGTGTGTGTGTGTGATACATTCTCCCTCCCCGTCTTAGCTCTATTAGAGGTTATTTTATATCCGAAATACGGTTGGCTGTTGCTACGGTTGAAGAGCTTGCCAAAGGCAATGTCTTACGGAAGTCAATACGGCAGTATAAGCAATATGCTCAGTGGGCCGATTTGTTAACAAAACCTTACTCGTGTGAGATAATAACCAACAATTTCTTTAGAGTTGTATTGACACTATTCCTACACGACCTACTAATAGGCAATGAGCCTTTCAACGAATATTCATTATATGAGCTCCTCCCCCCCCCTACCAATGTCTCCATGTACACACCTTACAAACCGCTACCATTCCTCTCTCGTTAACTCCTATGCCATGTCTCCATTACTTCCATTTATCTGCACACTTAATACTTACAACCTTAAATCTTTTTCGCGTCTTTATCAATTTTTCACCTATGCACTCACGATTGTACGCATTTTTCAACATTCTTCCATTACTCATTCTCTCCTCATAACCATACCACACATGAAAAATGTCCTGTAAGTATCTTCTGAAATTTTAAAAAATAAGTTAACAAATTGTCCTTCGAAAATAGGGAAGAACTTTGTCCTTTCTTTTCAAAGTACATGTTATAAGTGGAAACTGTCCTTTGACCGGGCTGGAATCCAGTCGATTTTATTTTAGTTTTAGCTATAATAATTAATGGGTAATTCATAGTTTACTTATTAAACTAACAGAGAAAATATTATTTAAAGAAAATTTCCAATGCACCACTTCAACCAACCCCACTTCCAGGTCATCAGGACTTGGTGAAACAAGTGATTTGCGAAGGAAACCAAACTTGGAGAAAATATTTATATTTAAGTATTGGTGGTGGTTGGTGTGGCCAAGAAGGGAGAAGAAAGGAATAAGAGAAACTTATATAGAAGAAGTGGGAAAGGAGGAGAAAGGAAGATAAATAAAAGCGTGAATGGAGGAGGACAAATGTCCGAGCTCAAACAAACACATGCAGTCATCAAGAGCAAGCTCTTATTTTTTTGCAGTTTTGGGGATCCGAACTCCGAGGCCTATCAATCCTATCAGCAGGCGCCCTAAAACAGTGACAACAAATGCCGACGACAGAACCACCAACACCTTCTCGTAGGATGAAAGAGAAAAGCTCTTTATCTCATACGAGGTCACGTTTCATTACATTCTTCACCTCATCGTTCAATCATGTAGTCGTCTTCCTCTCACTTCATGTATGTGAGAGGATGTGAGGATATGAGGATGTACTCACATACATCCTGTGCTATCTTCACTATAAACATGGCTTATAAACGTTCCACAATATTCTGTACTTCCATTTGTTCATCATCTTTCTCTGCAAAAACTTCCTTTACTCTACTTTTCTACTCTGTTGCCATCTCGTTCGAATTCACCTTTCGGTTTTTATTCTCTGTCTCTCCACTGTCTTCCTTTTATACAAAACACCAACCATCTTAACTTTACACAATGTAATCATATGGTTTCACAAACCTCACTCAACCCAGAACAGCTTTTCTATCATATTTTTACTTACTAACCTAACATGCGTATATTCTATCAGACTCTCTCTCTCTCTCTCTCTCTCTCTCTCTCTCTCTCTCTCTCTCTCTCTCTCTCCCTCTCTCTCTCTCTCTCTTTCTCTCTCTCTCTCTCTCTCCATATATATATATATATATACACACACGAGTATATACTGTATATAATAATGATATTATTCTTATGGATGCCTTTGTTTTGGCAGTAGGTACTTGTAAGACAGGGACCCCTCTTCCATTCATATTCTTTTTTCTATCGCCATTTTTATACATTCAGGGTACACCATGCTTCCCATTGCCCATATGAAACAATCATTTGAACTTAAACTTGGCATACAGACATCTGTCATTAACATATCTATACCCCTTCATATGCTCATACCACTCGTCTTTTAATAACAAAGTAACATTCCCTTCCCCTTACCTCTTTCTCTTCTTTCCATACCCGATTTCACCTTTCATTCGTTCTCATTCCATATCACTATTCTCTTTCAGCTTGGTTTTGGACATACCAAGTAAGTTCAAATGTCAGTTCTGACAAATCTTGGCCACTTTCACCCTCTTTGCGTTCCACACTAACATTCGAACCCATTAAAACTTTGAGGGCAGCGTCGACGGAGTATTGGGCACGTCCGAGGCTTCTTTGGTTACTTCTGAGGGATTACTTTTCTAGGGATGGGAACCTAGCCACTCTCGAACCTGTTACGCGCAGGAAGACGCAGAATATAACTACATTCTCAGAGGTCCCTGTATAGTCGCCTTTTAGGACACGCCCGAGGAAGGGAGAGAATCAATTTCACTGGTCTACAAATTTTGAAAAAGTTTGTGCTTTGGAGATAAAATGTGTTTCCTATTATGGATTTTGGGGGCTGAAAACGAATATGACCATAAAAACTCGATTGGCTACAGTTTCCAAGAAAATTTAAGTTACACATTTTGCGTATATGTATACCATATATTAGTAACATACCTGTATAATGCAGTCACTTATATGATTCAACCCGTCGCTTCTTTGCTTGTCTCTTGTATTCAACTTCTGGAGCATCTCTTGTTATTGTCCAGCAGTAGTCTGCTAACAATGATGGACTCCATTTCCCCTGGTAGCGTTTCTCCATCGCTGAGATATCCTGGTGGAAACGTTCACCATGTTCATCCCTGACTGCTCCGCAGTTGGCCGGAAAAAATTCCAGGTGCGAATGGAGGAAATGTATCTTTAAAGACATATTGCAGCCCATTTTTTGATAGGACAACAGCAGGTTTTCCACCAGCTCCCTGTAATTGTCAGCTTTGGTATTTCCGAGAAAATTGGTTGCTACTAACCGGAAAGCATTCCACTCTGTCTTCTCCTAACCACCTAGGATACGGTCGAACTCCTCATCTCTAAGAAGCCCGCGGATCTGTGGACCAACAAATAATCCTCCTTGATTTTTGCTTCACTGAGCTTTGGGAATTTACCACCGAGGTACTTAAAAGCTGCCCCCGTTTTATCCATAGCCTTAACAAAATTTTTCATGACGCCCAATTTGATGTGTAAGGGTGGTAACAAAATCTTGCTCGATTCTACAAGTGGAGGATACTGAACATTGTTTGTTCAGGTTCCAATGACTGTCGGAGTGGCCAATCCTTCTTGATGTAATGAGAAGTCCTAGCCCGACTATCCCATTCACACAGAAAACAGCAATACTTAGTGTAGCCCGGCTGCAGTCCAAGCACGATAGCAACAACTTTCAAGTCACCACAAACCTGCCACTGATGTTTGTCATAGTTTATGTAGTTCAAAAAGTTGCAACTTCATCTTGTCATATGTTTCCTTCATGTAGACTGCATGACCAACTGGAATTGATGGCAATACGTTGCCAACATGCAACAAAACAGCTTTTAGACTCAACTTCGATGAATCAATGAACAGTCTCCACTCATCAGGATTGTGAATAATGTTGAGAGCTGCCATCAGACCATCGATGTCGTTGCAAGCTACAAGGGACAAGAATGGGACAAGCTACAAGAATGGGACAAAATCTTTTTGACGGTCACGAAACCTACACACTCTAACATTTTCAGCGAGGAGATTCCATTGCTGCAATCTGGAGCCCAACAGCTCTGCCTTACTCTTTGGCAGTTCTATATATCTGATAAGGTCGTTTAATTCATTCTGAGTTATCATGTACGGTTTAGAAGATGCCAAGTTATAAACAAATTCAGGGTCTTGTGAAGTTGAAGGCTCACAAGTTTCGCAGGTTCCTTCATTCTCCTCGTCCTCTGACTCCAGGGAGAATGAGTGTGGGGACTCAGGAACGGGTAGTCCTTCGCCGTGAGGTACCGGGCGTATAGCAGAGGGTATATTCGGATATTGTAAAATCCACTTTTTCTTCTTGCAAATACCTTTCTTGACTGGAGGCACCATGCAGAAGTAACAATTGCTGACATGATCTGTTGGTTCCCTCCACACCATTGGCACTGCAAAAGGCATAGATTTCCTTTTCCGATTCAACCATTGGCGAAGGTTTGTTGCACAAGTATTGCAGCATATGTGTGTGGCCCAGCTCTTGTTCTGATCTCCAATCTTACAGCCAAAATAAAGGTGATAGGCTTTCCTAATCACGGCGGTTATAGCACGCTTTTGTGATGCAAAAGTCAATTCTTCACAAACATAACAGAAGTTATCTACACTGTTCACGCAATTACGAGGCATCTTTGTTCAAATTAGGCTGAAAAAAATTCAGTTTCGAAAGCAAACACTAAAAAGAGTTTGACAAGGGTGCACTGTATGACTTCCGCGAATGAACTGATGCTGTGGCGTAATATGTAGACGCCTGTGACACATCGACGCCTTGACTCTACTGCGCATGCGCGTAGTTATATTTTTTTTATTTTAATAAATTAATGTAATTACATTGCATTTTAATAATTTTAAATTAGATAAGGTTAAGTTAGGTTAGTATTCCATTTATATTAATATCAAAAACATTATGGGAAGCAATATGTTAAAATGATCCAATCTATTTCTTAATAAATAATTTACAAATACATAATGTAATAGATAAATTTAAAATTACATTTTATTGTATATATATGTATATATTTACATTAATTTATTAAAATAAAAAATATAACTACGCGCATGCGCAGTAGAATCAATGCGTCGATGTGTCACAGGCGTCTACATATTACGCGACAGAAGCAATCCAGTTAGTAGGGTGCAGGGTTGCCTGATATCTTTATAAATGAGCCAATTGGCAATTTAGGCATCATTTTCGTATTCAGTGACCCAGAATTAGTAAAGATTGACTACTTTTATTTCCGAAGCATTTTGGATGTAGACCAGTGTTTTCAGCCCCTATGGCTCCAGGGGGATTATAAATATACTTTCTTGTTTAAAGTCTTTGTGACACGCGATGTTTTTGATTCTCAAATTATATATACAGTATAGTTAAATATATTAAGATTCTGTAATCAAATAAATCAATTATCAGTTATAGAATTCAATCTTTGGATGTGAGATACCATAATGCAGTTTCCATTATTAATTTAATCGCTAAAGTCGATTACAATATTAAAAAAGATTTACACCACTAATACGATTATAAAAATATCTTCCAAGCACGCATAATATCTCTCTCTCTCTCTCTCTCTCTCTCTCTCTCTCTCTCTATATATATATATATATATATATACACCACACACACACACATATATATACACTGTGTATATATATATATATATATATATATATATATATTTTTTTTTTAACTGCAAACACAGTATAATTAACGTAAAGAACGACGCTTGTATAGGAGAATATTCCGCGCAAGATGAGGAGAGAGAACGAAACAAATGAAAAATGAGGTAACCACCCGGGAATCGAACCCGGGATCTTTCGATTGCCTGTCAGATATGATATGATATGCGCGGAATATTCTCCTATACAAGCGTCGTTCTTTACGTTAATTATACTGCGTGTTTGCAGTTAAAATGTATATAATGTTACGGCATGCGGGAGGTGCCCCCTTGGGGCATTGGTTTCTGCGCGTATGTAGAGGAATTACGGCATTTGTTCGAGTGAGGCCCGTGGTGTAATGGTTATCATATCTGACCGGCAATCGGAAGATCCCGGGTTCGATTCCAGGGTGGTTACCTCATTTTTTCATTTGTTCCGTTCTCTCTCTTCATCTTGCGCGGAATATTCTCCTATACAAGCGTCGTTCTTTACGTTATATATATATATATATATATATATATATATATGGCATGAATTTGTGTCCAAAATTCTTAAACGAAACTTTTTTTTCCTTTGACGAATTTGCTGTTTACTCTCACTCACCGTCATCCCCATTCGATTCCGTGACCATGAATGGGAAGGTGAGAAAGTGGGAATCACAAACAAGACATTTTCAGATTGGTCTATTCCCAATTAATGTCATTCGCGTTCTCATCCACGACCTTTCCCATTTTGGTCCGGGTTACGTTACGACGTTAGGTTAGCTTATGAGTGGTTAAAATGCGAGAACTTAGGTTATGATATAAGTTAAGCTAATGTTAGGTTAGGTTATGATTGGTTAAGATATGATAAGTTACGTTAGGAAATATTAAACATTTCCAGTCAGCGCCCTTTGCCGCGAGTGAGAATGTAAGGACGTTGTTTCTGAAATCAAGAAACGCTTTTCTCAAATGTGGATTTTCTTCAGTTTTGTATATTCTCACTTGTGGACTACAAATGCGAATGGGAATACCACTGAGTGAACAGTAATCGAATCTACGGGTCAAACATCATTGGGTAAGGACAGTTCCACCTTCCAGATGAGAAATAAATGATTGGCTGGTATAGTACAGGTATAGGTATAGGTACAGGTATAGTATAGAAATATAAAAGTATAGGTATAGAAGTAAATTATCAGCATGGTATAGGTTTATAGGTAATCTATATGTAAGTCAATTAGCGTGACCACGAATAATTCTTTTTTGAAAATGACATAAAAAGAGTCTAAAATAAGGGTTTGCCTGTCTCTCACTGATTACTGACCACTTCACTTCTCAAAATCTCCGAGCGTAAAGAGACCTACTGTAGAATGTTAATAAAATGTTTAAAAGAAAATTAAGAGAAATATTAAAAAATAACTACGGTATAATGAGCTTTCTAAGCAGTTTCTTAGTATCAATCCGTCACTACCATATTTGTACGGTTTAGTAAAAACACAAAAAGTTAACAATCCCATAAGGCCTATTGTTAGCTCAGTAGGCTCCGTAACCTATAAGATATCTAAATGGTTAGTTAGTTTATTAACGCCGTTAGTTGGCTCTGTTTCCAAATCACATATTGTAAATAGCATGGATCTTATTGACAAACTGAAGTTTCCTAATGACCCTAATTTCAAAATGGTAAGTTTTGATGTATGCTCGTTATTCACAAAAGTCCCTGTTGATGACCTACTTGATTTTTTAAAAGAGAAGATCTCTGAATATTCTTTCCCTGTTCAACACAACACTCTTATTGAGTTAATTAAGCTTTGCGTCAAAGATTGTAAATTTCAGTTTGAAAATAAGTTTTATGCTATGTCGTTTGGATTGGCGATGGGAAATCTCCTCTCACCGGAGAATATATGGAATTTTTTGAAAGCAGAATTTTGCCGACTATTGTTAATTTTAACCTTGTTTGATACAGGTATATAGATAATATTTTATGCCTTTGCCCTAACAATTTGGATGTTGACTTATTTCTTGGTAGGCTCAACAATTTAGTCCCATCTATTAAGTTCACGGTTGAAAAAGAAAATGATGGAAGCTTATCTTTTCTGGATCTAAAAATTTGGAGATGCTTGAATCAGTTCAAATTTGAAGTTTTTCGTAAGCCTACCGATAATAACTATGTGCATTTTTATTCTGACCATCATCCCTCGATTAAATCCTCTATTTTCTCTGCTATGTTTCTTAGAGCATTAAGAGTGGTCAATCCTGAATTTTTAGATTCCGAGTTATGCAATATCATGAATATTGGTACTAAATTATGTTATCGATTTCATTTCTAGATAACTGCTTTAGGAAAGCCAAGAATAGATATTATAATAGTGTAACTGAAAAGAAATTTGAGAGTAAAAATATCCTTAGCCAACCTTACCATGTTAATTTTTAATATCTTCCGACTTTACTTAAAGCAATTGGTATCAACGTAGTCTTTAAGTATAATAATACTGTTAAATCACGCCTAATAAAGAATAGCCCAGATAATGCGGTTGGCTGTGTGTATTCGATCAGATGTACACAATGTAACTCAGTATATATAGGCCAAACGGGTAAAACGTTAGATATTAGAGTAAAACAGCATAAATATGCGTGTAGAACAGCAAATAATTCTAATGCACTGTTTAACCATATGCATAGATGTAATCATAGTATCAAGTGGGATAGTTCTAAAGCGCTCGTTAAAAACAGAGATATAACTGAAAGGAATATTCTACAATGTGCATTATCCGTTTTAAAAATAATTTCAATAACAGTGCGAGAATGTATAATATTGACAATATCCTGTTAAAATACCTTTTGCCTTTAATCATCTCTTGTTAATCATGTGCTAATCTTTTTATTTTTCTGTCCCGTTGTACATATGTATATATTTTCGTCATCTCGCCTTCTCCCTTCATTCCCTGACGAGGTGTACTTCTGAATACACGAAAGAACATGGAATCATTGTCCTTTTCCCTTGTGGTTTGCATCATTCATTCATTCATTTCACGTGTTTAATTGTGAAATTCACCCCCATATATATATATATATATATATATATAATTTAGGCCTGTGCGATTAATCGAAAATGTCGATTCGGGTCGATTCAGTAAAAGAATCGAATCCGACCCGACTTAGAGCTAAAAAAATTCGATTCTTCGATTCGCTAACTCTCACCTGTCGAGACGATAAACTGGCACTACCCCAAAACCATGGAATGTCGAAACCGTGGAATAACAATTGAAAAAAAAAAGAATATATATATACATTTCAACTGCAAACACGCAGTATAATTAACGTAAAGAACGACGCTTGTATAGGAGAATATTCCGCGCAAGATGAGGAGGGAGAACGAACAAATGAAAAATGAGGTAACCACCCAGGAATCGAACCCGGGATCTTCCGATTGCCGGTCAGATATGATAACCATTACACCATGGGCCTCACTCGATCTTGCGCGGAATATTCTCCTATACAAGCGTCGTTCTTTACGTTATATATATATATATATAATATAATAATATAATAACGTTATAAAATAGTTGGATATTTGAGAGATTACGCTTTTATAAAGATCTGAGTGCGCTCAATGCGCATGGTCAGCTTTTGATTTTGTGATGTCACAGAATCACGTGCGCGCGCCTTGCGGTGTAATAAGTTTGGACCGGTTCTTTGGGTTCAGTTGTTTATTACGCTTTTCAGTATGTTGTTGCTGGTGCATGTATGTTGTTCTGTTGGTGCTGGTGCATGTAAATTGTAAAGTATAGGTGAGTGCAGTGCACAGTCGCAGTCGAATCGAATCGAGAATCGAAAACAAGTGGCCGAATCGAATCGAAAATCGAATCGAAATAAAAATATCCGAATCGCACACCATTAATATATATAAATATATATACATATAACAATTTTAATTCTGTAAGTTTGTATAAAACACATTTCTGAAAAACAAGATGCGATTCCTTGATTCTGTTACCGTCGACAAGTTGCGAACTTCGAAACCTAATCAGGATCTTCAGTTTTGGAGTAAATATGCGAAATGTAATCGAGTTACATAAAACTATAAACAGTAATCACTATAAAAATGTTTATTGAGCAACTCAGATGCAGAAAGATCTTGTTAAAGTTAGTATTTTTTTCTTTTAAATTATATTTTGAATTTCGAAGTTGTTTTTATTAAGCGATGTTCACCGTCAGAAGGATATTTTTTCCCCTTTATAAAAAGTGAATTTTTTTTTGGCCACAATTTTCAGATTTGTTACAGTCAACTTTTCTGAGTATAAACGTACTTTCATGTATCGTGTGCGCAGTTTTTGCCATCTTCTTCTAAGTTTGAACTTCTACAAAGAGTTAAATATTTATAGTGGATGAAAAATAACACTCAAAGTTTAATGAATTTATACGAAATTCAAACACTGAAGGGGATGTTAGAGATATTTGCTGTATATTGTACATTGTGGAAGGTGAGTATGCTGTAATTTTGTTTTTCCCTCCAAAAATTTTTGCTTCATAGTTCTGAGGTGAATAATTCAATATGATCACTTTCTTATCTCTTCTATTTCTGCCTAAATGTTCTGGTTTTCCATATTTATATAGTTCATGGGAAAAGGTACAGGATATTTTTGACGTGCATATTATTATACAAGGTCTGCCGAAGGTCGCAATACCCACTGTGGGGTGTAAGTTGTCACTTTTAGGAATCCCCAGACTCAGTCACTTGAGGTAAAGAAAAAGAGTCCTACATACGCGCTACTTTACGGTTTTAACAGTTTAAGTAATACTGGGGAAAATCCTAATCTTAATTCCGCCTCGTCAAAGAGGGTCAGGGTTATAGACTGGGCACATGGAATATTTGAAATCTTGAGCTTTGACACAAGTGTGTACTACGTTTTGGCCACGTCGCAAAATTGCTTCCCGTTAGATCAGCGAAACTAAAGCGACGTTGGATATGTGCAATAGCTGGATGGGTGATCGTTTTCCGCATTCAGATGATGTAGCGACCAGTGGTTCGGCTCCTACATCAGGATGTAGGTCCTCTCTGTCCGATGACCTCTGCCGTTGGAAGGAGGTTAAACAACCCCAAACTTTATTATTATTATTATTGTCATAAGTGTGTGAGATTAATATGCATAGAAACTTAGTGAAAGGTGGTGTAACTTTCCTGAATAAACAACAGTATTTAAACTTGACAAATATTATCAGTAACTTTATGCTTTACTATAAGAACTTTTTAGTAATCTTACAAGATAGAATCATATAAACATTGGATTAATAATTATTGTAAGCACTACGTATATGGCAGCCATTCCCAACCTGTGGTACGCGAAGCTCCTTTATAAATACGCAGCTTGCTAATTAATAATTACTTTCACGATAATATTTCCAAAGTAATATCCAGAGTAATATTATCCAATGCTATCCAACTTACCATTCAAGGATATTTCAAATTATATAACGATAATGCGCAAAGCCAAAATCAAGATTTTGATTCAGTACAAAAGTCGATGAATATCATTGGAATAAATATAACTGTTTAGACAAGGCTGAAAATTTAAGATTAAACACCGCAGTCCCCTACCTATGGTTTTGGTTAGGTGGTACCACCTTCCTTCTTTAATGGTGGTACGTAGAAAATATTTGCAGCAAAAAAGTGGTACGTCGACCTACTTGAAAAGGTTTGAAATCTCTGCTATATGCAATTCTTTTAAGTAAAACACTGAAATGTACAGTAAGTGCACAACTCAGGTGGCACTAGCAGATAAGTAAATCAAACGCTTACATATACAGTTGATACCCTACCCCCTAATTCGTACCCCCATAATTCGTCTTTTGCTTTAATTCGATTAACATTCGGAGTACGAATTATTTGAGAAAATTTCATACTTTTTCCAAAAAAATGTGAATCAAGTAAAAAAGTACGAAATCGAAAATTTCGCACAGTTAACGAATTAACCCAAATATAGTGTCCCCTCTACAAGTCCCAACGCGATGCTTTGTCCGACGCTCACCAGGTCACCTGCGCATGCTCTGACATGTTGGGAGTACGAAAAAGTGCGAATTACAGGGCACATTTCCTACATTTTGGGGGAGTATGGAAAAGCGCGAATTAGGGGTGATAGATTTTCTAAAAGTGCGAATTATAGGACACGTTTCATACATTTCGGTTAATTCGTAAATTCCCTTAATTCGACGGGGGTAGAGCACCAAAAGTGTCGAATGTACATACAATACAGTATATATATATAGAGGGTGGCACAAAAGACAGGAGTCAAAGGAGCCAGAGAGAATGTATCTTTTCTGTTCTGTGTATTTTTAAACAAAAATTACTTTTTTAGTTAAAAAATGTATAATTTATAATTTATAATTTCTTAATTAACAATTTTTTAGTTAAAAATTTATAAGTTATGTGATGATGAACCTTTGACTCCTGTCTTTTGTGCCACCCTCAGGAGTCAAAGGGTCATCATTACATAAATTATACATTTTTTAATTAACTAGGCTAGTATCAGACTTTTTTAATTATGTGAAACAGTTTTGTCCCTATCTTCGATTGGCTTAGCTTAGCTGTTGGGCCCTATAGAACTAATTTAAATGTAGCAACTGTAGCTTAGGCCCACCCAAGGTCTAGTTAAGATGTCAACGTAAATAAGGCGTTTACCTATTATTTAGTATTAAGGCTGAACCAACATTTGAAAAATATAATAAAATCATAATTAGTTCTAGCCTATACGACATTTGGCAATCTGGGGCAGCGCGTCGGAAAGGTTTGCTGTCATGTTTGCCTGCACTCAGAAACACCGCGCAAGAAAATTAAAAGGCGCGTCTCTTTTTATTTATGCCTTACGATTACAACTTCCAGGCGCGAAATGCTGAACACAGAATAAAGCACATGACTGTAAGTAGTTGTAATTTACAAGATTACGAGGCCATTAACTTTCTCTTTAATCTAATACACTTTAAGATATTAGCGTCCCTCTCTATATACTTATGTACAACGGCGTAGCCAGAAATTTCTAATGGGGGGGGGGGGCTACACATGAAATATTATCCGACAAATTTCAATTATATATATCTACACTACAGTGATGAATACACTCATTTTAAATCAGCACATGGATTTAAAAAAAATACCACACACACATGTGTATGCTGGACAAATAATACTTTGATGTGTATTGATCGCGTTTTTAATTCCTGTCATTTTACAATGTACTATGTTTTTATTAAAAACATGCAAAACCAATGATGATATGTACATATACGTTACATCTCAGTTGCAGCACAGGAATCGAGATTTGTAAACATTTAAGCATAAATAGGCCCCCTATATACATTTAAACAGCAAACAATTTGTAAACATCCAAACAGCATACCTTATAGAGCACAATTACTCCAAGCGGAAACTGAGCCGACGTGGGATTTTGCTAAGTATAGTATATCTTCCGTGCTGACATGAATGTCTCGGTGGATGTTGAGTAATGCTTAGCC
Organism: Bathynomus jamesi; assembly: GCA_023014485.1. Taxonomy (NCBI): domain Eukaryota; kingdom Metazoa; phylum Arthropoda; class Malacostraca; order Isopoda; family Cirolanidae; genus Bathynomus; species Bathynomus jamesi. The sequence goes on from JAJOZX010005623.1 coordinate 218,119, forward strand.
CTGAAAAAGGCTAACACAATGTTTCCCACGTTAACCAAGTAGTTTCTGCAATACTCTGTACTTATACGCGGTATGCAAACTAGCGTCTTCAAAGTTCACCCTGTAAATATTAATCGCAAAACACGTGCATACAAACTATGTGCATCTCTCAATTTATATAGCTTCGTGTAGTTTTTAATTAGGTAATTCAAACTTAATTTTAAAAGTAATTGAGCGTCATCGTAATGAACCATGAATAAATGTTTGTTATTATTTTGTTATACTTCTCGGGTCCTTGGGGGTGTTCTAACCCCAAAAGCTCCCCGTGGCTATGCCAATGGATATATATGTAAGAATTTGTACAAGTATTAAGCACTCACCAGGTAACATTATTACTACTCCATACACTTAAAATACTATTTAATTTTTCAGAGTGCACTCGTCAGCTTGTATATTTAACTCGCCACTGGCGAGCAGGCGAGTGAGTTTTACAGGCCTGTATATATATATATATATATATATGGGAGGAATTTCACAATCAAACATGTAACATAAATAAATGTTGCACACCCACAAGGAAAAATGAAAAACGATTCCAAAGTCTTTCGTGTTTTCAACAGTACATCTCATCAGGGAATGAAGGGAAAAGGCACGAAAGCAAAAGGTATTTTAAAAAAATGTCCATTTTATACCTTCCCGAACTGTTAATGAAATTATTTATGAAGTACAGTTGACCCTCACCGTTCGCCGGGGTTACGTTTTTTCATTTCGCCGCAAACGGCAAATCTGCGATGCGCAAACTTAAAGGTTTATGGGGGAAAATAGGGTTAAGTACTTCATGTCTAAAAGATTTTAACCTTTCTGCCATATTTTACCCTTTATATATACGAGTTTATGCATTGTTTTTGTGGTGTGTATATACTTTACTGAAAAAGAATGGGTTATTAAGAACAAAAATAGCTGCAATAAAAATTAAACAACACCCTTTTAATAAACTGTACATACCTATAATACTGTAATGATAATAAACTTGATGCAAAGATGATGATGGTGGCGATGCTGATGACGATAAAGATGAGTTGATGGTGATGAGATGATGATGATAATGTTGAAGGGCTTTGAAGGAGTTATTGTGTTGAGGATTCCGGTTGAGGATCATAAATGTCAAGTAAGGGCACTTAAATTAGTATGTAAAATCACGAGATACACGGAACAATCTTGCAGTTGGCAGGCGGGCGCAGAGTGACGCTACCTGAGAGGTAACAAGGCGCCTGTATTCTTCCGCGGGAACTACTTTGTTCGCTGCGAGCCGCGATTAGTCAAGCGCCTGGGCCGCGATCTGCAAGGGATTGCCACAATAAATTGACCGCGAATAAGTAAATCCCCGAACAAAAAACCCGCGAACGGCGAGGGTCTACTGCATATGAATGCATATTCCAGAATGTTACATTTCCTATCAAGTTTGCTACTTTTTTCTCTTTGTTTTGTTTCTTTGAAACATGCTTCAGCAATACATTTTTAGTTTCGTTTACTACTGTGAGTATAGTATTTCTTTTGTTTTTTCAGCCAAGTAACACTTCCTAACCTACTTCCTTTAATTTTTCATTTATATTTGCCAATCTGTTTTCTTTGAATCTACTCGTATAATAATAGTACGCAGTTTCTGTCCTCCTATCTGTCCGGCATTTTTCTCATCCTTACACCGTTGAAAAGGTCTCTGTTCTGAGGGAGTCCTAAGAATATTTATGGTTTCGTTCGCACACGCGTGCGAAACTTTTAAACGAAGCCAGACAGAGAAAATGTTCATGGAAGAAACAATATTTCTTTTAGTCTGTTTAGGTGGAAGGTGGTGTGGGGCATGCAGAAAACTCCAACCCCTCATTTTTTGGAGTCCCGCCAACTTAAATTTGAAAGTGTATAAAATTTCGTATTTAAAGAAATAATATTGCAATAAAGATACTAATTTGACCGCAAATGTTTTGCGTGTCTCTGCTAGTTCATATTTAATCCTTCATATATTCTTTCTGTCTCTCTAGGATGAGTTTTAGGCCTTCTAGTTTCTAACTTTATTTGTATATGAGTTATGTCAACATCATCAACTATTTAACGACATTAAAGGATTTTGATATTTATTTCAAGTACTATTTGGAACTAAGATTATTTACGAATGCATGTTTTTTATTTTTTAATGAAGCTGTGGTATCCCATTGGCTGAACAAAACAACGTTACATATTCCAGTACAAACACGTTGAGATCCATTTGGGTGTTTTCGTGCGAGCAGTCAGTATTTTTTTTCTGGGATTTAATCGAGAACTGCTTGGAATTTATATCCTAGCTAACTTAAGTTTTTCAGTTACTGTATGTTAAAGATTTTACTCTATTTTATATTATTAATAAATCCCCAATTTTACAATCCCAACAACAGTTTGCTCCATATCAGCAATTTCCTCTCCTCATCATATTGAAATATTTTTGGGCATGGTCCGTTGTATATGTATATGAGGCCATATTTACATGGTACTCACAGAGGGTTCATCTTTTCGGTTATTTTATGCTTAATGATTGTTAGTTGATTTGTGAAATTCAGTTTTTTCTTTCGCTTTTGCACTTCTTCATTCATACTCCGTGGTTGTGTAATCTTTAGTGTTCTTTCATTTAGATGTGTGACACTGTCATCTCGTATTTGTGAATTTCTTCATCACTCTAAGTGTTCCTTTGTACTTCTCTCTACTGTTTCACTTTGGTGTTCTGTACTCATTTTTCGTTGTTATTATTATTATTATTATTATATATACACGGTATATAAACTTTTATATATATATATATACCGGGTGTTTCAGGAGGAAAGGTCAATACTTCGGGAGGTGATAGTACCGGTCATTGTGAGAAAAAAAGTTCATATGAACATGTGTCTAATTCTGAATGGTTACAGAGATAGAGCTATTTGAATCTACAAATACAAAAGTATTGTTAATGGTAATCAAGAAGGAGAAACGAATTACTGTTTCTAACATTTAATGTTTAAACATTGGCATTTTGAATGGTATCAGATACAGAAATGACAAATTTGTTACAGTTTACAATACGTTTTCGAAAATCCCACCGTCAACCTCAATACACTTTGCAACTCGTGTGCGAAGATCGCGTGTTGTTCGTCTGAGCTGATCTTGACGTTCCTTCATGCGGGCAGCAGCATCCAAAATGCGCGCGAGCAATTCGTCTCGTGTATCCACCTTTCTTTTGTAAACTTGACTTTTCATCCACCTCCACAAACAATAATCTAACGGAGAGAGGTCTGGAGACTTGGTGGCCATTGAATGGGACCACCGCGGCCGATCCATCGACCAGGGAAAGTTTGATTTAGGTATTGCATCACCAGACGGGTAGAATGTGGAGGAGCTCCGTCATGCTGAAAGTACATACCAGCGCGTGTAGCCAAAGGAACATCCTCCAATAGTCCTGGCAATTTATTTTGCAGAAATTCTAGGTAACTTTGTCCTGTAAGACGATTCTCTAAAGTAACAGGGCCAATTAGCTGATCATCGATGATACCGCACCACACATTGGCAGAGAAGCGATGTTGAAAATTTGTTTCCACAGTAGCATTTGGATTTTCGTCTGACCACCGATGAGAGTTACGAGTGTTGTTGATACCGTCACGGGTGAAAGTAGCTTCATCGGTGAACAGTATTAATCGAAGCAATTGGCGATTAGCATTTACCCAATGACAAAATTCCAGTCGCATGGCAGCGTCTCCTGGTTGAAGGTGTTGTACACGCTGTACATGATATGGATGCAAGCCTTCCTCACGTAATGTTCGCCATACTCTTGTGTGTGGTACACCGAGACGTGTAGAAATTCTTCGTGAGCTAGTAGTAGGACTATGCTGTACCAACTGAAGAATGTTTTCCACTTCATCCACATCTTGTTGACCTTCACGTTCAGATGAAACATGAGCGCTGGGAAGTGTACCAATCTCACGCAATGTGTTGAAAACCCTGGTAAACACTCTTCGATCCGGAATTCTGCGACTTGGAAACCGTCGACGGTATTCTGCAACAGCAGCTGTTGCACTTCCATCGCAAAAACCGTAGACATACACCATATCTGCATATTCGGCATGTGTGAAGGTATGTGGCATTCTTAACACTGCTTCAAACACCAAACAATGTCACTCACAACAGTCAGCTGTCGATTGGCTTATGTTACATGCTTACATTACAGCTAAATGGTTCAAGGTTATAGGGGAGGGAAGGGGGAGGAAGAGCTGCGCGCGCATCAGATTCAAACAGCTCTATCTCCGTAACCATTCAGAATTAGACACATGTTCATATGAACTTTTTTTCTCACAATGACCGATACTATCACCTCCCGAAGTATTGACCTTTCCTCCTGAAACACCCTGTGTATATACACTTTAAACTACATACTCCAAATAACTATTTTTTTGCAAATGGTCAGCAAAAATTATAGATTTTCGTTATAAGAAAAGTAATAAAAACCAGTATTTATAAAAGTTTGGTTTTATAATAGTTCGTTCTTGTAAAACCTGTTCTCATATTTAAAAAGAAAAGTTTTAAAGACGTGTTTCTCTTTGGCTTGTGAATAAATCTCTCCAAAGTTTAACAGTTACTGCATTACTTTTTCTTAGACGAAAACTCATTAAATCCCATTTTATATCAACATTGAAATAAATTAGATTTAAAACCTATAAAAGCCTGCTGCCTTTTAAAAATTTAAAGACCAGATTGCGTAAAAAATATATGTAAACATTGATTTGCATATAAATTACTAAATTATATTTTTACGAAACTTAAATGAACCATTTTCCGGAATAATTTGATGAAAATCTTTGACACTTTTCAAATTCGTTCCTGCTCTGAGGGTTGGCCGAATTTGGGGTTTAATGTGCGTAGATTTTAAATTTAAAATCGCCAAAACAAGAAGATTGGTTGCGCAAACTTCTGAAGAAAGAAGAAAATGTCTTTCCTATTTTGTGAAGATTTTCGTTTAAAGTGTCAAGAAATTATTTAAATATAATTAAACAAAGCATCATAAAAATTGCACTGGGATTGGTAATGAATTGAATGCCATTTTGTGGATTTATTTTATTTATGTATTTGTTTATTATTATTATTATTATTATTATTTTAATTATATACGTAGTCATGCGCGAGAAATCTGCAATAAATGTAACAAGAAATATATAAAAATGGATCAGTAAATGTTTTCTTATACATATATATAGCATATAAATGCCATTAGCAAGCATATTTCATGCTTTATTGGCAGAATGGGGTATTTAACAAATCTCTTTAGATAGCGCAGAACATACAGTATATATATTATACAGTAAGTTAAAAGGGTGAAAAAAGGTGTGAAATTAAGTTGGTTGGTTGGTTGTTGACATTGGACGCTGTATGAGACAACACAAAAATAAAACTACACATATAATTGAAGATTACATATAGATGTATTTATATGCTATATATATATATATGTGTGTGTGTGTGTGTGTATATATATGGAACAGGTTTTCCACAGGAAATACATTTTTGTTAAAATTTAAAAATATCAATTTGTTTGTATAAATTAAAGTACGAGTATTAATCCTTTAAAAGATATTATTTTATTCGTATAGATTAAAGTATTAATCCGTGAAATTTTTAATATTTGTATAAATTGCTAAATCCCCAGTAGATTTTCTGGCATCCTTTTCGATAAGCTTTGTGAAATAAAGACTGAAAAAGGTAACACGTCATTTATATCCTTCCACGTGAGATTTATAAATATTGCATTCTCTCAACGGACTGAAGGAGGGAGACGCCATTGAGCGAAGGTATAAATTGTTTTTCCGTAACTCGCAGTCAGATTAAGTAAGTTTGAAAAGAAGAACCGTGGACTTCAACAGTATAAACTTCATTGTCGGTGCAAGGAAGCGACATACTGAGTTTACCTATATATCGGCGATGGCTGTCTAACGAAAAAGAGGCTATCTCCCAATGTGTATATATATATATATATATATATATATATATATATATAGTGGACCTAGTTTTAGCTGTTTAAGGTGATAATGAATTGATTGTATGCTAAGGGTTAATTGATGCAATGACTGATTGTATTAATGAAAGGCTATTTGCGTAGATCCACCATACTATTGGAAGTGACAGGAATGGCAGCGAGGTCACTAGCTTGGTTTACACCCAAGCAAATTAATATTAAGGTTATAAAAGACACCTATAGTTTGTTTTGTATTTTATTATGAAAATAAAGCCGTTATTTATTCACTGTGATATAACAAAGAATTGACAGTAATTAATTGGTAGTTTTACGTTATGCTTATGACATAGACTTAGCTAATAAGATGAAATGTTAATAGCTTAATTGACACGTAATAAATAATGTACTCATTGATGGTATGTAAATGGCATGCGACATGGAACATTGAATGGGCCTAGTAAATGATATAAAGAATGCACGTGCGTTTGGTACATTGAATGGAAAACATGACACTGATTAAGTAGGCTAAATGATTGCATGGATGCACAAGGAATAATTGATGCGGCCTAATAATAATGGATTGAAATGCTTGACAATGATTACACAAATATCATTTATATACAGTATAAGACCATTATGTGATGTTAAGTGATTACGTCAAGAGAATATTTAGTTAACACATAAATATATGAATTGAACATAATAACGGATGATACGCGGAATTACGGTATTGAAATGATACTTGAATTGGAAAACAGGCCTACTGCGTTCTTTCACGAGAGTCAGTTGGAACGCTTGATTACACACTTTGGGAGTATAGCCTACCGTTCGGCGGTAGGCTAATGTAGGCTTCACAAGAGTACTTAGAATAGGAGGTACTTATCTTAGGACGATGTACCCTGTTGAAAGCGGGTTGAAGACGAACCTATTAACGTAGATTCGAGTTGTCGTTGTCCGTTAAGCCTCTCGAGATGATGGATGTAGACTTCGTACGGAGGCCTGAGGTGATGTTACTTCTCGAGGTGCAGGCTGGCCTTAAATGATCTTGCAGGCGTAGGCCTGAGGTGCTGAATATATCTCGAGGAATGTAGATAAACTTGAAGGTTTGTTGATAAATCTTAGGCCTTGAAGGAAGTAGCAGGCCTCGCCTCCGGCCGAAGCCGGAAGGCGGTTGAAGAGATGATATCGTACAGAGTAGTCTAACGAAATGGAAGCGCTAACATCTGGAATAGTAACAATCCTGATTCCGCTGCTTTGTGCGCCATCTCGGGGGTCTTAAATTCAACTTTAACGACGTGGGTGTAGTCTTTGATTTTTGTGACTTCTTCAACTTTAGCCCACGTGTTCTCCTTTTCTAATTCATCTTTTATTTCTTCCTTAGTCCGGCCTCCGATGTGGCGGTCGAGTTTCCTCATAAAGACAGAGCTCTTGGCTCTGATATTAGGGGGCACCTGGATTTGTATGCCCGCGTTACGAAGCGACTCTTTAGTTTCAGGTGCCAGAAGCTTCGACGCGTCTTCCTCCTTGCATACTGCGGTGAACGTAGGGTGCTCACCGTAAATTCTGATGAAGGGCACGCGTGCCCTCGTGAAAACTTCCGAGATGATGTAGCTTCTCGTTGCTTTCTTCGATGCTGCTTTGATTTTGATTCGCATTTGTCTTTGGGGCGTTGCGGTCGTCATCTTTAGAATGTGTCGCGAGATAGGGATCGCCAGGGGTCGGCCATCGGGCAGGAAGGGGGGGGGTGAGAATGGTGGTGTATGATATGGGCTCTGGCCGCATCTCCTGAGGGGGATGACTCATGGCGGACTTATGAGCGCCGCCTCCCCTCAGGCTTGGTTATCAGGATTGCAGTTTCCATACACGGAGACGGAGTGATTAGAGTCGCACCGTGGTCTTGGGAAACTTCTAGCCCTGACATGCATTTCCCGCGAGAGGTGATGTCATGCCAAAGTTCGAGTGCAATTCTGGATGCAGTTCGAGCGAACCCTGATCTGGTTCGCAGCGGGCTAAGCCTCAGACCTCCTTCGTCAGATCCTATTGATGCACGCATCGATAGACGGGTTCTAGTGAAACCCCCCAACCTGCCCCTCCGGCTTGGCCTCAGCAAGCCCTGGGTCTCTAGTGAAGACACATACTATCGTAGAACACGCTCAAATAGAAGTAGTGTCTTATTTCTGCGATGTTCTGGGTCTATACTTTTAGCAGCCAATACTACTGTCGCGTGCACTTCGGCGAAGAAAAACGAAGCGTTGTCTTGTCTGCGGGGTCCAAGCGAATTCAATGCTGCTCGAATTAGTCTGCCTGGGCGATGAACTCTTATTCCCTTGCGGGTAGTGATTCTGGGCAGGCAAAAGCGGGCGAGAAATGATTCTCCGGGAAAAGAAAATTTTCCTCCAACTTTGCCACCTATGCCACAGCGAGATTCAATCGACGAGATGTTGAGGTAGAATTCAGCGTAGCGAGCAGCCCAGAAGGAGTGTGAGTTGGTGCTCGCTTTTATACGTAGTTCCTGTGACGTAGGACTTCGCACCAAATCTTAAGACGCTTTGTCCGCGCGTCCTTTAGTTGATAAGGGTTTGCGTTCGCGCCCTTTGGGAAGAAACAGACTCTCCATTGTTTGCCCACGTGTGTTTACCAAGACTTTTTGACGATATGTCTGTCTATTTGTTGGTCTATTTCTTGTCGATCCGCTACAAGTAGTTCCCTCTCAGAGACGAAGGAACGATACTAAGAAGAAATACCGTTCTGTTGGGAGACCTGATGAAGCCACTCCGAGATTTGACGCTTGGCCTGGTATGTCGTGGAATTCCTGACGCAGGAAGGAATGAAGGGTCGTCTCGGAGCGGGGAGAGGCTCGGAAGAGGAGGCGCTGTTGTATGGGGGGGGTTCCGCAGGGGGATGGGGTTGGGGTACGGCAGGAATGGGGGACAGTGAGGAGCGAACGGAGGAAACGAGAGGGGCAGGGGGAACTGTGTTTGAGTGTGAATGCTGTGCCCATAACTCGTCGCGTGGTTGTTCTCGTTGAGGTCGCTCCTGCCGCAGGGGTTGGGCTTCGGCAGGAATGCGGAGCAATGAAGAGCGGACGAAGGAAACAAGAGGGGCAGGGGGAACTGTGTTTGAGTTCGAATGCTGTGCCCGTAACTCGTCGTGTGGCTGTTGTCGTCGAAGTCGCTCCTGCCGAAGGGAGAAAAAGAAACGTCGTTCGAGTCCACGAGCAGCAGGAAGTAATCCACGGAATGATGCAAAGAGACAGACAGCTGATGAAGGCAGGGGATCGCCAACCCTGTGCCTGAAGTGTCTGTTTTGCAGTTTGCCCTTTTGTTGCGTGGATGCATGTGTGCGCTCTGCTTGTCTACTTGAAGAATGCTTTCTTTTTTTGGCCTTCCCGTAGGGATGGGGAAGGGAAAACCCGTCGTGCTTGCGGAAAAAAAATTCGCTGTGCAATAGGGCGCGTCACCAGATTTATCGCCAAGTGATTTACCGTACAACGGCCGAGACGGGACCGTTGAATATTTTTGGACGAGGTGGTGACGAAAGAATGCGCCGTTTGAAACGAATTTGGGACTGACTGCAGCGCTGGGGGTGGGGTGGGGGGTGAGTGTTGTCCTGAGGCGTTAGGTGGTGAATTTCGTGAGTCCTTCCACGATCCGTATGACGGCGGAGCAGGACCCAATGCCAGTGGTGGCTTCTCCAAGGGGTCGCCGCGCCCCTGCCGTCAGGAGGCAGACTCGACTCAGGGGGACGCACTCGGGAATTTGAAAGTTGCGGTGATTGTGCCGCGGCCCATGACCGCGAGGCAGTAAGACATTAGTTAATAAAGTACTGCGCGAAACGAATAACACTGTTTGCAAGTAGGCCTACTTAATTTCACTGAATTTATGAATACCGTATGTACATAGAAATTATTTGATATGGCTGCAGAAAATCACATTGAATTTATGAATACCGTATTTACATAGAAATTATTTAATGTGGCTGCAAAAAAATGAAATGGTCAATAATACAGTAGCTAAGCACAAGGATCGCTGTGAATAAATAACGTAAAATAGTTCGAGTCACTCCAGAGTTACACCAATTTAATGCGGCCTAGTTAGCCGTTAAGGTGATAATGAATTGATTGTATGCTAATGGTAATTGATGCAATGACTGATTGCTTATTAATGAAAGGCTATTTGCGTAGATCCACCATACTATTGGAAGTGACAGGAATGGCAGCGAGGTCACCAGCTTGGTTTACACCCAAGCAAATTAATATTAAGGTTATAAAAGACACCTTATAGTTTGTTTTGTATTTTATTATGAAAATAAAGCCGTTATTTATTCACTGTGATAGAACAAAGAATTGACAGTAATAATTGGTAGTTTTACGTTATGCTTATGACATAGACTTAGCTAATAAGATGAAATGTAATAGCTTAATTGACACGTACTAAATAATGTACTCATTGATGGTATGTAAATGGCATGCGACATGGAACATTGAATGGGCCTAGTAAATGATATAAAGAATGCACGTGGCGTTTGGTACATTGAATGGAAAACATGACACTGATTAAGTAGGCTAAATGATTGCAGGGAATGCACAAGGAATAATTGATGCGGCCTAATAATAATGGATTGAAATGCTTGACAATGATACACAATATCATTTATATATAGACCATTATGTGATGTTAAGTGATTACGTCAGAGAATATTTAGTTAACACATAAATATATGAATTGAACATAATAACGGATGATACGGAAATACGGTATTGAAATGACAACTTGAATTGGAAAACAGGCCTACTGCGTTCTTTCACGAGAGTCAGTTGGAACGCTTGATTACACACTTTGGGAGTATAGCCTACCGTTCGGCGGTAGGCTAATGTAGGCTTCACAAGAGTACTTAGAATAGGAGGTACTTATCTTAGGACGATGTACCCTGTTGAAAGCGGGTTGAAGACGAACCTATTAACGTAGATTCGAGTTGTCGTTGTCCGTTAAGCCTCTCGAGATGATGGATGTAGACTTCGTACGGAGGCCTGAGGTGATGTTACTTCTCGAGGTGCAGGCTGGCCTTAAATGATCTTGCAGGCGTAGGCCTGAGGTGCTGAATATATCTCGAGGAATGTAGATAAACTTGAAGGTTTGTTGATAAATCTTAGGCCTTGAAGGAAGTAGCAGGCCGAAGCCGGAAGGCGGTTGAAGAGATGATATCGTACAGAGTAGTCTAACGAAATGGAAGCGCTAACGAAGTGAGAAGGAGTGTGAGTGGGTGCTCGCTTTTATACGTAGTTCCTGTGACGTAGGACTTCGCACCAAATCTTAAGACGCTTTGTCCGCGCGTCCTTTAGTTGATAAGGGTTTGCGTTCGCGCCCTTTGGGAAGAAACAGACTCTCCATTGTTTGCCCACGTGTGTTTACCAAGACTCTTTGACGATATGTCTGTCTATTTGTTGGTCTATTTCTTGTCGATCCGCTACACATATATATATATATATATATATATTAGTGGTGCATCGATTAATCGGCATTTTGCCAATATTAGGAAAATACCTGGCTTGGCCGATTAATCGGCATGCCAGGTGCCGTCACCGATTAATCGGTGCACCACTAATATATATATATATATATATATATATACTTGACCTACAATTACACATTCTATTTTTCTAGGGTTATAGAGTCTATGTATGATACTAAATACATTGTCATTATACGTACAAAAATTCTGCATAATCTTAAATACTTTGACATTATACAAAAATTCTGTGGCTATACTAGAATAAAATTATTTATTCTGATTGTATAAATGGTGTTTAGAGAGAAGAAGAACTGGGTAACATGGTTGAAATGGAGATAGGTGAGGAATAGAGATATTATAGTTTGTATGATTTGATTAATTCACCCTCCATTTTTTTATGGAAACATTCAAGCGTGTTCTTTGCCACTCGAATGAGGCTGCTCCAGAGTAGGGTGTCCCGTTAAACCCAAAGTTGGTCGGGTACAGCATTAACCGATATAATATCGTGAAGTTGGCTACTAAGAATGCCGAAATAAGTTTTTAAGTTCCTATCTAAAAAACTCATGCATCCCCAGGGGTTTACATTTTACACCTCCGATTCAGACCAAAAAATTGGCATTTTGACCTTTAAAAGATCCATTAGAGCTAGAAATTACATACACATTTTTTCCAATCTGTTAGTAGGAAACCCCAGAACCACGTCAAGGTCGATTGGAATCTCTGGAGTTTTTTTTTAGTTTTTTCTAGTGTTTTATGATTTTTTTGTTTTAAAAATTTTTTTTTAATTTTTTTGTATCTTTTATTTTTTTTTATGAAAAATTGCATAAATCCCCTTTTTTAATAAAAATTACATTAATCCCCCTTTTAAACTAATAATTTACCTAGTAATTACGAAGATTCTTTTTCTTGATTTAAATTTTTTCTATGAAGTTCTGTGGTTTGAATTTTAGCTTGAAGCTGAGCTTCATCTTTAACTGTAGGAGCCAGATCAGTTATAAGCTTAATAGCCCTTTCAGCACAATCATTGACAACCTTCAAATTACTTACAAACTCTTCCATTTCATTATATCATAGTTTGGATCTGAGCACCATTCTCCCACTGGCTTTGACAACCAACAACTTTCTAAATTCATGATTTTAAAGATTTTCCATGAATTAGGTCGTATCAAATCCACCAGATGTATATCTGGGTGTAGTTCTGGAACTTGTGGCTTTCCTATAATAATTTCATCTGGAACTTCAGTTCCTAATAAACGAACTGCGATACTTGCTTTTGTATTCTCATCTAAAGTTTTACTAAAAAGAGATAAAACTACAAGTTCTTGACTTAAATACCACTTGTGTCTTAAGAATGTATCTACTGCAGCAATAGAAACTTCTGGATCTACTTCCTGCCAGACATTAACTAATTGCTTATAAAATCGCAGGTCATTGAGTGGTGCTTCTGCAGCTAATGGGGTCTTTAGCCAATAAGGGCCATAAACTAAAGATGTAAACTTGACAAATCTTCCAAATGATTCTTTTACTTCTGGTTCATAGTTAAGCTGATCTCTAAATAAGACAAGTTTATTTGAATACAGCTGAGGTGCCATGAATCTAGCTCGATGGCATGCTCCTGGTTAACGAAGATGTATCTTTGAAGGCTTGTGCTCCAACAATAAACAGTTTAATTCTAAATATTCTAAGTAATCATTTCTGAAATAATTTTTGTTCTCTAATAAAGAATTATAAATTATATTTGCACTTTCTTTAATATCCATCAACAAAGGCTCAGTTATATTTATTTCTTTAGTTTGGGATAATGTTATTTTGGACCAGCTTTTCGAAAATTCTTCAAATATGGGAAAATCGGGACCAGTGCTTTTTCCAAAGAAGCATTGCCAAACAGATTTTACAATAAGTTCGCCAATGTGGTGACGGCATGCTAAATATAATAATGGTCTATTCAGATTTCTTTCTATATAAATGCAAGCTCCTTTGTTAATACCTGTATTTGAGGCAGTCGTGTCAAATGACATACCCCTCACCTTTCCTGTGACCTGCCAATCAGACATTTGTTCACCAGTAGCATTTTGAATAATAGGTATCCCCAAAATTTTATCAATATCAGGAGATCCAGTAGCAGCAACAGCAAGCCTTTCTAAGCCTAAAATCTGTTTTGAATCCCAATGGACAACAAGATGTTTTATATTGGTATTTTGAAATAATTCTTTGATTTCATTTTCAGTTTTTACCCTATTTTCTTGTGTTGCTGTATGAGTAGATGTTTTTGAAACTGCATAATCGTAGGTCTCCACCGCCGGCTCTAATTAAAGCAGAAATTATTAATGTAGCTGTTCTAACAGGAACATTTCCTCTGTCTATAGCACTGGCTACAATAGACTCTTTAAGTACATTTCTAGGTAGGTAGATAGGCTTTTGTTCTTTAGTTGTTTTTAGTCTTTTATTGAGGTAATCATAATCGTTAGAACTATCTCCCTCACATTCTAATTCCTCTATTTTCACTTTAGATGGTTTGCTTATTCTCTCTTGTTCTTTCTGACGTAAACGTTCATTGGTTGCTAGTTTTTATTTTATTTTTTATTCTTTGCTCTGAAATCTTATCTCTTGAACCCAGTGTAACTTTATATCCCTCTCTCAGCATCTTTAAAAACTCCAGATCTTTCTCAACTTCAGCTTTCCCTAGCTTTTCTGAAAGAACTTTTTCAGGATATGGGTGAGCGACATCAAATATTATTTCAAGTTTTTCATAAAATTTGTTTACTGAACTTAGGTGCTCTTCAGTTTTTCTATATTTATGTTTTGTTAGAACATACCATTCCTAGTGCAACTTAAGAAGTTTTTTAACGGCATATTGTCTGCTACTAGTAGGTAAATTGCATTTATTCCAAGAGGAGAACACATGGTCTATTACCATGCCAGCTTGATGACTTACAAGTTTTCCTTTAACAAGGGACTGATTATAATGAGGATTGCAAGCTTTAATATGATGAAAATATTTGAGTACTTGCTTGTTGGTTGGAACAGCTGTAGTCGTTATGGAGGCTATAGGTTGACCTAGAAAGGGAATTTCTGTTTTGCTTCTAGTTAATGGTTTGCTTAGAGTCATTTTATCAATTTAAATAGGTATTATGGTACCTAGATTTAGAAATTCCTGAAAAAAAGTTAGATTAGTTAGTAAAAATCGCTAAAAATATGAAATAAGGGGGCTAAATTGGGCCCTGTAGGGCCCACATTTAGCATTGACATTTATAAAGCTAGTATACATTACCAAAAATGCATATAGAGTGGTAAATGTGTTTTACTTTTAATTAAAATAGTATATTTTACTAGAAAATGCCAAAAAATGCCAATTTTTTGGTCTGAATCGGGGATGTAAAATGTAAACCACTGGGGATGCATGAATGTTTTAGATAGGATTTTAAAAACTTGTGTGGGCATTCTTAGTAACCCACTTCACGATATTATATCGGTTAATGCTGTACCTGACCAACGTTGGGATTAACGGGACACCCTACTCCAGAGGTGTAGGGTCCAGTGGAACATAAAGATGTAGTTGGTCAATCTACAGTATAATTTAAGTTTTTTATGCATGGGTTTGATTATCTTGTCAAAAACGGCGTTAGGTTGAAGTAGTAAAGTAGGAAAATAAAAAAAATAAAAATTAAGAAATTAAAATTAAAAAATTGAAAAAAATAAAAATTATAAAATGAAAACATTGATAAAAATCTTGCGTTACATAAAGGAATAAAAACAAAAAAGCGGCATTTATTTCCTATACATTGTTAAAATAAATAACTATTTGACTGTTATACTTAAATATCTGAGTAACGGTAATTTTAGTGAATTTAAATAAATTTAACAAGGAATGAGAACTATAATGAGGTAAAGAAACTATCCCCATGCAAGAGCAGACTGGTTGTTGGTAAATATACTGTTTTCTCGTGTTTCTGCCGAGGACCATGCGTATCGTGAAAGCTGTTGGTGCTTGACCATATTATTATATTCATCTGGCGTTAGCATTTTATGTACTTCTCGTGTGAAAAATTCTAATTATAATCACTCATCTTAATAAATTTCAAAGTTACTAAAGGTACTCATTTCTTCATAATTCCTTCCTTTATTATTAAAGATTACCTGATGCTGTTAACATTATTAAAATGCTCATTATCCTTTTAATTATTCCCAATATTACTCCTCATTTCATATTCATACTCATTTCATTATTCTTTTTATGAAGATTCTGAATATAAGTGAGTATAAATCAATTTCAGTATGATTACACTAGGCAACAAATTTCAACTTTTTTTTCGTTACAGACACGTGAACTACTGATTCCTACTAAAGCGGTGATGCTGATTTCAGATCTGATATCAAAATTTCTCTATCACGTCCAGATTTTGTGTAACCGAAAACCCCTATTTTTCATTTTTTTTTCTCACCCGCTTCTATTACGAAAGCCGTCTAAGCTACTTTTCCGTGCCACGTTTTATGTTAAGCATACTTAAATAATTAGTGAACAAGGATGTCTTTCCTCCTTTATTCTGGCTTAAGACAGACAGCGGAATTCCGCTGGCGGAGTTACCACCCCTGCGCCCAACCATCCACCCAAAGCGCGTTAGTATTTTGTTGTTACTACTGAAAGGCAAATTCCTGTTCTTAAGTGAAACTTTGGTGTGTCCTCTTCCTTTGTCGCTTGTAGGATGACGAGCTCTCCTTCTGCAGGAACCAACAATAATCTCCCATCATATTTGGGTTGAAATTACCTTGGTATCTGTTTTCCATAACTGAGATCTGTTGGTGGAAGCGCTCACCATGCTCGTCACTTACAGCCCCAAGGTTGGCCGGGAAGAAGTCAAGATGAGAATGTAAAAAATGAATTTTCAAAGACATTCTGCATCCCATTATTTCATAAGATTTAAGCATGTTTTCTACGAGTTTACGGTGGTTTTCAGCTTTGTGGTTTCCAAGAAAATTTTGACAACTTCAACGAAAGATGTCCATGCTCCTAGTTCATTCTCATTTAGGTTAGATGGAAACGATGAGTCGTGGATGACACTGCGGATCTGTGGTCCAGTGAAAACTCCAGCTTCTAGCTTAGCATCTGTCAATATTCCTTTGAATTTATCCTTTAAATATTGGAAACCACTACCTTGATGATCCATACCCTTCACGAAATTTTTCATAAGGCCAAGTTTAATGTGAAGTGGTGGAAGATGTACTTTCTGAGGGTCAATAAGTGCTGGGTGTTTCACATTGTATTTACCAACAACATGTTCAGTTCTAGATGGCCAATCATGTTTTTTGTAGTGGTTCTTGTCATCTCTGCTGTTCCATAGACACAAAAAGCACATATGCTTTGTGTAGCCCAACTGTAACCCAAGAAGTAATGATACAACTTTAAGGTCGCCACAAATATTCCATGTGTGGTCCTTATATTTGATGAGTCTTAGCAGCAGTTTCATCGATTCATAAGTCTCATTAAGGCCAGTGGCATGTGCTACAGGTATTGAAGGTTTTTCATTGCCGTTGTGCAGTAATACAGCTTTAAGGCTAGCTTTACTAGAGCCAATGAACAGTCTCCATTCTTTTGGATCATAGCGACAGCCAATCCCTTGCATCAGACCACTGATATCGTGGCAGAAACAAACGTTTTCTTCCTGTAAGTAAAATGATGAAAACTGCAAATGGCGATGGCGGAAATGGGAAACTTTGGTGTTTGGTTGAAGAAGATTAAATTCTTGAAGTCTTGAACCAAGCAACTCTGCCTTTTCTTTTGGTAATTCCAAATCGCGCACTAAGTCATTTAACTCCGCTTGACTTAACAAATGTGGGGAAATATTTGCATCTGGAACATATATGCCATCTTTCCCTGTTTCTATATCACTAGCAGAATCTTCAGATGAACTGCTGTCTGTTATCGTTGCTGGTGGAACTGGTGGTGGATTTGTTTCATCATGTGGTACTGGTTTCATTGCTGATTCGCAGTTTGGGTACGTGATCTTTGATTTGTTTTTCTTTGTGAAACCAGCAATCTTTGTCAAACAAAAATAACAATCATTGAAGTGATTTTTCGGCTCACGCCAAACCATGGGGACTGAGAACGGCATAGCTTTTCTTTTACCATTCATCCAAGCTATTAACATTGCATTGCACTGTGCACAGCAAATATGTGGTGCCCAGTCCCTCTGTTGGTCTCCTAACTTACAGTCAAAATAACACTTGAAGGCAAGTTTAATCTTTGTAGTTATGTTTCTACGTTGTGGCTTAGGTGTATATTGTCCACAGACAAAGCAGAAGTTGTCTGGGTGATTTACACAAGCACGTCTATTTGATGCCATTTTGAATTACCATACAATATCTGAAAAAATGTAGAAAGTAATTATTACGATGTGCAAAATAAAAAGAAATACACACCGTAGTACAAAACAAATGCTATAAAACACACAAGTCACCACAACCTGTCACTTGCTCATCAGCAGAGAGCTTCAACAACCGTTCTGCTTGACTGTCACGTAGCGACTGACCGTTGGGCCGTTGCCCGTTACTATGCTTTTGACTCAGTGTTGCCAACTCGGGATAAATTTTATTTATCAAAATTGTTCGAATTTGTATATAGTTGGCAAAAAAAATTGCTTTAACCTTGAAAAGCAAGTTTCATATTACTGGCATTAAGCCGATTAAAACCAAAATCTGGACGTGGTAGAAAATTTTACTAAAGGTGATTTGCATTTTACACAAAATCTAGACGTGATAGAAAAAATCTAATTATAGATTTGAAATCAGCATACCGGAATTAGCTAGGAGCACCTATTTGGTCTTCTGTAACAAAATCTTTGTTGCCTAGTGTTATTAACCTATTATGGCCCAAAACTATTTTTTTCATTGCCTGATATTTCTTGATATATTGAACTTCGGAGAGACTTTAAATAAACATGAAATAGTTATCTGCTACACAAAAATTTAAATAAAAAAATAAAAATTAATATTTAAAAATTTCACTTTTAAGTTTAAACCTAAATTGTAGTGTTAAAATATGTACCAAAAAAGGGACGCTGGGAGTTAATGAGTTAATGTTTTGATAGTATCGTAACGTTATAATTGTGTTAAGTAGTAGATCTGACACACACAGGCTTACTATAATTGATATAATCGTTATTTAATATTCACATAGAAATGACCTATTGTATATATTATAACATACAAAGCCACCAGTTGCCAGAATGCGTAGCAACTCTTTTTCCAAGTTTATGTGTTGAAATGCAAGTGTTCAAAATATAACACATTATGTCCTAGTCTATAAGTTTCCTTTAGTCTTTAAGTCTTTTACGAAAATTTTATAATTGTATCTAACTATAGATTTTAGCCTATAAAGGCAGTTTACAATTGCATATATCAGTGTTTCCAAACAGCCGGTCTGCGGAAGGAAAACTATCGGTCCTGACAAGAACAGACAAACTTGCGGGAGAGATGCAAACACACGTTCCTCACTGAAAACATAAATGTTACATTCAAAATAAATCAATAAATTTGCCGTTATGAAAATGTTTTCCTCTCTGTAAATGCATTTGTCTGTATAGGCCTATGGATTGTTTGCTTTTAAGTTTGTGTATGCCATTACTAAAATATTATTGTATAAAACAATCAGAGATGTATGATGTGGTGAGGTATAGAACTTGAGTGAAGTGGTCTCCAGTTCACAGTCCGCGGTATTTTATAACTGATTTTTGCCGGTGCCTGCTGTGTAGAAGTTTAGAACCACTGATATACAGCATATGTGCTGTAAGAATGAAAGTATACATGAAAGTAGGTATATATATATATATATATATATATATATATATATATGGGAATGAACTCAGAATGGTTCCCTATATATATATATATATATATATATATGTTATTAATCGATGCATTCATAGTTTAAGTGGAAGTATGAAGAGTTAAACATCTTTTCACAAAGAGCAGCATTTCGCCCATTTGCCCATTTCAGGATACGAGTAGTTCGCAGCAGCATTGCCAAGCAAATAGGGGTCAAAGTACTAATGAGGCTTCCGTACGTGGTTCATCATCACCGAAAGCAACAATGCTGCTTGTTAGTCTAGTCCAGAGCTTTCCAAACTGTGTGTCGCGACACATTAGTGTTTTTTGTATTTTGAAAATTTTGATTTTTCTATCAACAAAATAGGCTACAAGATAAACCACCTACTGAAAAATTATCTGATATTTGATATTTGATAAAAAAAATTAATTAATGAGTCGTGAAAATTTTTATGCTTAAATAGTGTGTCGCCAACGTGAAAAGTTTGGAAAGCTCTGGTCTAGTCTAAAGAACATCCATATCCGTATTCAATTTACTGCAATTTTCGTTAGTTTGTATTGCAGACACCTCCATTTATTATTAGTCCTGATTCTTCAGGAGCAAAGTGCTTTCCAAGTTTGTGTTTCCTCGCTAAGACAGCACAAATTTACCTGTATCAGTCACAGTCATACTCGTGCTACCACAGGCTCGCTCTACATAAATGGACCAACCACCACAAATACCTACGGTCGAAAACCATCCTCATACAGGCCTGTATGCACATTTTAAAATAAAAAATATATAATATATATATATATATATATATATATATATATATATATATATACTCAACACGAAAATAAACTTTATTGGCAAACTCAAACAGATTAAAATTTAAGGAAGACTCCGCTTCAAGGTGGAATAACCTCCCAAAACCCAAAATGCAGAATAAAATTGGGAAAATCTTTAAATACTTTACCTTTTTCCTCTATTTTGTAGTTACGATTTTAATATTTCTTTAGTATACTTCTTTATAATCGAATTTAGTTTTCCCGTCCTTACTACTGCAAGTCTCATTGAGGTTTTTCACCATTATTATTATTATTATTATTATTGCTACTATCATTATCGTTATTATCACTATTATTATTTTTATTATTATTATCATTATTATTATTATTGTTACTATCATTATCGTTATTATCACTATTATTATTATTATTATTATTATTATTATTATTATTGTTATTATCATTCTCGTTATTATTACTATTATTATTATCATTATTATTATTATTGTTATTATCATTATCGTTATTATTACTATTATTATTATTATTATCATTATCGTTATTATCACTATTATTATTATTATCATTATTATTATTATTGTTACTATCATTACCGTTATTATCACTATTATTATTATTATTATTATTTCCCTCGTTAATATAGTTATTATTCTTTTTATTATTAATTCCAGACAGAATACCGTTTGTTGTTAACACTCAAATTCGATTTTAACAGTTTGATTTTCCTTTTCTTCTGACTTATGTCATTTTACAATTTGTCTCTTTTTTTTCCGAAACTTTATCGCTTTATTATTCAACAACCAACTAGCTACGTTTCACGTTCTTTCTCTCGCTCGTATTTCCCTTCACGTTCCCATTTCCATATCTCATTATATACATATTTTATGTTCCCGAAACTGTATTTTAACGTACATCCGATATATGTAGTTCTATTTTTTTGTTTTACGCCCATCCACTTTTAATTTGCCTCCCGATTTCGCATTTCTCAATTATGTTTTCTGTCTGAAATGACCTTTTATTTTGTTGTATACCGACTAATAAGGACTTCTATTTCCTAAAAATTTGTATTGTCGTACAGTAGCAATTTATTTTTATTTGTTTTATTTTTATTTATACTCTTATATGGTTCCCATGTTTATTTTGTATATATATACAGTATATATATATATATATATTTCTTTATATACTCGCTCTGTATACTCATACACACATACATGCATGTATACACACACATACATATGCGCATACATATATATATACAAGCATATATACCCATATATATAAACTGTATATATTTGTAAATAAAGAGTTGAACTCACCTGATTGAGCTAAATGAAAGATTTTAATTTTTTTCTGCCAAGAGGTTTGCCACTGAATAAAATTGTCTAACCTCGGCTAGACCAAAATCACTACAATACCACTGACTTCTAAAGTGAAAGTACCAATAATGGAGTTCACAGAAACCTTCTTTAAATGGTTTCTATTAACTTTATATATAAAATAATTTTAACCCATAACAAGTTCTTTAAAAGTTAGAAATTCACTGTTTGTTTAAAGAAAAGCAATACAAGATTAAGGACTTAGAGTATTGTAGTAGAGATTTAAAGAATAAATTTCTGATAAGAAGTTGTTTTATAAGCTATGATCTTTATAGTTCTTCATTCAGTTTGTATGAGAGTTGATTTAGATACAAAATCACTTAAAATAATTTTTATTTTCCATAAAACTACTCACAATCTCTCTCTCTCTCTCTCTCTCTCTCTCTTTATATATATATATAGCGAGAGAGAGAGAGAGAGAGAGAGAGAGAGAGAGAGAGCGAGAGAGAGAGAGAGATGTATGTGTGTATGTGTGTCATGGAATATGCATCAATACATCTCTTGCGACCAATATTCTAAACTACAACTAATTCGAAGCATTCTTCTTCCGTCTTCAGCAAATATTTAAACTTAAAAGCATTACAGTCGTAAAATGAATTCTTTCTTCATCATAATAGCACCAAAAGTAAAAAAAATTGGTTCTTTGATTAATAACTGAAGGCAAAAATACTATAACACCGTCAGAATATATTATACGCTAAAGCTTAAATGATTCAGATACAAACCATTGACAACAAAAACTTAATTTGTGTATATATATATGTGTATATATATGGGATGCATTTCACACTTAAATACGTGACTTAATTCATAATACACACCCACATGGAAATAATAAAATAATTCCAAGTGTCTTCGTATATAGCTACACCTCATCAGGGATGAGATACAGCAATGTAGGAAAGGCCTGGGGACCATTCTAATATTTCCCTGTGGGTATGTATCATATATATATAATATATACACACACACACACACACACACTGTATATATATATATATATAGGGTGAGTCAAAAGTCTGGAAAACATAGGAACTATGCTTTTCAATACAAATATACATATATATTTGCATTGAAAAGCATAGTTCCTATGCTTCCAGACTTTGATTCACCCTATATATAATATATATATATATATATATATTATATATATATATATATATGGACCAATTAAAGATTTAATAACTGCGGTTTATATGAATCAATTAAATTTTATAATGTACATTAAAGTTTTAAAGGACTATAAAAACAGTATAACACTGTTTGTTTGTATTTATTTTCATATATACTCTATATATATTTTTTCCTTTAATTAATGTAGGATCATTAAAATATTTATAATTTCAAAGAACTTCCGCTATTATTTAGCTTATTAACTTTTCATTAATTGTGACAAGCAATTCTAATCACTTTAAGTTTTAATTTTCGTTGAATGTATGATTTAGTAATGTTCCCAAGGGTTGTATGATGGAGTAGGGTGTGTCAATTTTAGGGAGCAAAGTGAAATCGTTAGATTTTCAAAGACTATTAGTGACCAAATGATGCATTTTTATGTGTTAAATCGAAATATGGCTTTAAAATCCAGATTTGACCACTCCTAGCTACTTATATTTGAAGATGAAGTTTACGAAAAATCAGCAATTTTTGCAAGTATTTTTTTTATTGTATATAACTACATTTTACATACAATTAAAGACATTTTGATTGTATTTCAATATTAAAACTTAGAAATATAGATAGGTTTCTTAAACTTTGCCAAGGATGCCATGTCTGCCTTGCTCTTGTTCCTGGACATGAGCTCCCTACTGGCCACCTGGCCACTGATGTACGCCTCCCTCTACTCTTGTGAGTAAACATGTTGTGCTGCCTCAGTTGTCATCCTTACACACCTCTCTACTGACTGTGTGTGTGAGGGCCATGCAGGAACTTCCATTGGTCTATCCAGAAACTCCTTGACTGCAGCAGTGGTGAGGGAGCAGGTCAGAGGAGGGTCAGTCACGCCAGAGTTCCAGTCAATAAGCTCCGAGAGTTTGGTGGCATCTGGGTTGATGTCAGGAGTCTTCCTGGGTCTGACACTGCAGTCTCCTACCTGTGTGTCCTCATCTCCTTCACCTCTGATTTCCAGTGTCCTCTTCACTGCCTCCCTCCTCCACCTCACTGCAGAGCATGGCCTGGAGCACGACCTCAGAGTGTGCATACCAGACTGATCTCTTCACTTTAGGCATCACTATTCCTATCACCTCCTTCTTCTGACTTCTGAGCAGCTCCAGCTGGTACAGTACATGCCTGGGACCCCCCACCCAGCTGTGATTTAACTTGATGTTGAACCAGTTTGGCATGTAGACTCCCACTATGAATTCCACAATTATCCTCAGATTCTTCAGGTTCCTACCCTTCAGCCCATGTTTGGAAATCCACAATCTGCAGAACCTTAGAGCCGTGGTGAGCCACCAACTGTGACAGACTGGCCCAATCTCCAGGAGAGCTAGACTCTGAGGTACCTCTCCCGATCTGATGGCAGTGATGATTCTGTAGCCAAATGATTGGTCAGTGCTGAGGTCCTTCACTACCTCCTGATGAGATGGGGTAGAGGAGGACCAACATTGATCCTCGTGAAGTTTGGGTTGATCTCCAGCTCAGTGGCAGTGTCTAACATCTTCCCCAGGGGCCCAGACCACTTGTTGTTGCTCAATGTCTTGCCATCCAGTGCAGTCACCATGTGTCTGAGACTCAGTTCCCCAGTGTGCAAGTCACAGACAATCCACACCAACTTCCTGCTAAGCTTTGCCCCCACATAATGCATTACTCCTCCCTCCCAGCCAGTATTCACATTAGTATTGTCACCTCCTATGGCCAAAAGGGTCTGGTCTGCTCCTCTCTCTCTTAGCCAGTTCACCAGATGATCAGCAATGACCTCAGCATAACTTCTTTCCTCTGCAACTTCTTCTGGTACAAAATGCCACAAATGTTTCCCACCTGGTTCATTGCACACTGTGTAGTGTTCTTCCTTAATGAGGCCAGGAAACTGCCTGTCACTGCCCTCAGCTTCCATCATCACTTTGGTGTCATCTCTTTTCCCATCAAAGAAGATACAGGTGATGCCATTTTCCCTAATCTCTTCATCAAACTTCTTGACCAGCTCCTTAGTCAGTCTCTCCTGAGCCCTCCTCACCTTGTTGTGGTCAATCACCAGTGCTGTGTCAAACTCTGTGATAAGACCAGCATCAATTCAGGCAGCAGTGGCAATCTCTGCACTCTCTCTCAGCCCAGTGTGATGTCTCAAGCTAGCCAGATCTACTGTATGTTGGTGATATTTTCAGTGTTGTATTTCTTCTTCTTAGCCACAGACAAGGAAGAAGTTGTCGCAGCTTCTGGTATGAAGTCTTCGTCCTCCTCTCTCCTCCCTGCCTCCTCCAGTATATCTCCAGTCTCCTCCAACTCCAGCAGTGACTCCTCCCTCAACTCCTCTTCTTTCTTGGCTGACTCCTCTGCCTTCCTCCTCCTCTTCTCCTCTGCCTTCCTCCTCTGCTCTTGTCTCTGCAGCACTGCTTCCTGTCTCCTGGTCTCAGGGTGATCAGCTAGACCCATCTGGTGTGCCCCCACACTTCCCACATTTTCTCTCTGACCTTTAATGAAGGCAAGCTCCTGCACTGGTATCTTCTGCTCGCTCCTGCAGCTGCAGTCATGTGAACCTCACTGTTGCAGACAGGGTTGCACCCAAGCTCACTGCAGCTCCTGATCACACAGTAACAGGTCAGGATGTCCACCAATTTGTCCAGTTTCATCATGAACCTATCTTTGACCTCTAGCTTCACATTGCCAATGGACACCTTCACTGCCTCATCCCACAGTGCCTTCACTTTAGCCCTGATCCTGACCTCAGTGTTGATTACAGGTCCTGTGAATAGAGCGTTGGCCTTTCTCCACTGAGCCAGTAGCCCTGGAACAATGCCGTTGTTAATCAAGGTCATTAACTGGGTAATTCCTCCTGTCTTCCTCACTCATCTCTCTCCTCAACAAACCATACCTCAGCAGATCTCTGGCTGTGGGCAGCTCAGCAGGGGGAAGTTCCCTCTCAGTCCCCACCAAATGACTTAGGTGACAACTTGATTTGCTTTGGGTTCTGATTTCTTTCTGACTCATCCTGTGGACTTGTGAACAAAAGAAATGTCATTGAAATTTGGACAGGCCTACTGATTATGATTACATAAAATTAAGTTAATTGAAATTCTTAATCTCTTCCTATAAGCTCAGATAAAAGGTTTTGTTGTTATAGGTACAAGACTTAATTATTCAAAGTAATGACAATTTCATATATCCATCATATGAAAATATACGGAAAGTTTGGGTCACACATAACATTTCGAATAATTTGAATTACACAATATTTACATTACGAAGTAATCAAAATTGTCAAAAAGGAGGGAAAACACATGCATTCACAATCAAAACTCCAGTATTTGTGACTATGTGAAACTTAGAAACCATACTGCACACCAAAAATAACCAAAGTTGACCACACATATCAATGGCACATTGATATACGATGCTACATTCATATTTAGGTTATATTTCAAACCTTTATGGTCAAATATAAGTAGGTAAATGGCTTTTCCAAACAACACTAAATATATTTCTAAGTTTGCTAGATAATATGACATCATTTGAACATTAGTAGTTTTTGAATTGTTGACTTTACTAAAATTGACACACCCTAATGATGGAGTGAACCGGCAGTTTAACGTGGAATCCGAGCCACGGGTCGCTACATCATTCGAATACAGAGGACAATCAGGGAACTAACAACTTGCCGGACCCATTGTTACTTACCTCTGCGAGGTGAATAGTATCGCGATGTGACCATGTTCGACGCATCGCACAACCAAATGCTGAGACTGTTATTGATCAGTTTTATAATATATTCAATTTGACTTTTGAAAAATAAAAACCCTCTATTTGTACATTACATTTTATGAATAATTATTGTGGAAAATTTTACAAAACATTACTTCAATAAATAATTTCCTACTCCGCTGTTGATTTCAATGTAATCTATATTTAATCTGGAGGATTAGTGAAGTCATCAAGTTTCACAAAGAGAGGGATAATAATTAATTCGTAGTTCAGTAATTGAAGGCTTTGTTATTTCTCTTCCTGAGGAAAAGTCTTTGTTTTCAAATAAAAGTAAACTTTTTCGTCTCTCACTTCAAATTTAACTCGCTTTCAATCACTTTTTCTAATTTCGTGCTTCATTGTTCTGTCGTTTCGTTGCGAAATAGTCATTGGTAAATAAAGGATTTCTTGACTATAAAAAATAAATGTAATTTGATAAAAAATGCTGTTTCTATTCGTGTAATTATTAGAATAGACAAACAATTTGAATATTATGCAGGAAGGAAGGGCCAAGGTCGAACGCCCTCATGTGTATATATATATATATAGTGTTGAGCACGTTACTAGAAACAAGTAGTGTCGTTACTCAAAACATTACTTATTTAAAAATGTAACGCGTAATGACTCATTACTCGTTATTTTGCAAATACGTACCTGTATTCTATATATAATACATGTATGATACATAGTATATCATTATTATATTATATATGTATACTGTATATATATATATATAATTTTCAGTCATTTGATTTTCATTTTCTGATTGTTTCTGAAAAATATATTCGTTAACTTTATTTTTTAACTGTTCACCATTGTGACCTGTCCCTTTGAGTTTGCTCAGGTAAATAAAATGCCTTTGTGTCTTTTAATTAGTGTTCTATGAAAATAAAAGTAATCTAAATGAACGTGTGTATTCTCTCTCTCTCTCTCTCTCTTGTTGTTTTGTTATTTAACACTGGGTTCTCTTTATCATTTTATTTATAATTTAAAGAGAAAAGAATTCGAATTTGTGTTGTTTTTGTCAGTTTATTGGAATGCTTTGCTTATTTTTGTACTTTGTTCGATTTCAAAGTTGTAGAGGAACAAAATCGGGGTCGTTTCCGTTTGGGACTAGCAGCGAATTTTAATGAAAATCGGTATACTAATGTAGTTTTGGTCACTGATTTCAAAAATAACTTTCTTTTTTTGGAGAAATGAAAAACAAACATGTTAGTGTACTTTAAATAATTAATGTGTTTTAACTAGCTTAAACTAGTTACAGAGGATTGTGTTAAATTTAGCCAGAGTCACAAACTGCTACTGTTTATGAAAAAGTGCTCTAAGTGTGGGAAAGTGTGTTCCTTTGATAAAAATACCCAGTTCTTTTGTTGTCAAACGATAAAAAGTGCAACTTTATGAAGAATACGTTTTTTGAAGGAGCCCTGCAGATCTGTAAAAGTAGCAGAAAAAAATCAAGAATTAATGCCCAGTTAGGTCAATTGAATGCCCAGTTAGGTCAACTGTACGCCCTTGACGATTGGTTAGGTTAAGTCATGATATTTTCATTAAAAACACATTAATTATTTAAAGTGCTCTAACATGTTTGTTTTTAATTTCTCCAAAAAATGAAAGTTATTTTTGAAGTCAGTGACCAAAACTACATTAGCATACCGATTTTCATTAAAATTCGCTGCTAGCCCCCAAACGGAAAAAATCCCAAAATCGACTGTTATAAGATTGACTTACATAAAATCGAAACGCCTATACACTCTAAATCAGGGTTTCCCAAACTATGATCCTCGGACCCCCGTGGTATCTCCAAACAGAATTTCAAATATTACTACACTAACAAAAATAAAAATTCATGCAATTTTGTCAGATATATGAATTTTAGCGATATCTGTGAAATTTGTAATCCTAAGGTTTACTTTTCAATAATATTTTCCTTAAAATAAAGACGCTTCGAGGTAAATTTAGCAGAAGGTAGCCAAGCTTGGCTAAAATTTGGTGCCCGCGGAAGTTATCAGGGTTTGAAAGGGGTCCGTGGCCGCAAAAGATTGGGAAACCCTGCTCTAAATGGTATTAGACGCTTGGTTATACGGTATATACTGGATATGAAACGTCTACTCGACATCTCATAATGAACTTAGCTTTCTGAAATGAATAATAGCTATTCTGAAATGTTTTCTCGATATTTCAAATATTTGAAAACCATTCTTAACCCGTTAACTGCTCGAGCGCCCAGTTACGAGTCGAGCTAAAATCACGGGCTATGCAAAGAGATATTTCAGTTTAAAGTTTAAACCCGTGTATATACGGGGCTGCGCAGAAATGGTCAGAAGCGAGAGCCCGTGATATTACGGGTTGCGCAGCAAACGGGTTAAATGTTTCAAATATATAAAGGCGTAGAAATTAAACATTTCATTTTTATAATAAGTTATTTTTCTATTTTTGGTGCCTAGACGCATGCGCAGTGTGGTTAAAAATATTTTGAAATTGTGACGCACTTTATTCACTGTTCGAATTTATAGGTTATCTTGAAAAGAAGAGAAAACAATTATTATATCTGTGCATTTATTCATTTATTCCGTATAAGCTTAGGTCTTCTAAATGTCTTTTATTTATTTATTAGGCTAGACCTTAGCTAGTAAAGTCGGTACTTGTAGGTTATCCTCCCACCACCACCACCAATTTTGACAGAATATTTTCGTTAAAACTAACGAAAATATCACGACTTAACCTAACTAATTATCAAGGGCGTACAGTTGATCTATTAATTATTAATTATAACATTGTTTGTTTCTGGAATAGTATTTACTATGACGTACGCCCTTGATAATTGGTTAGGTTAAGTCGTGATATTTTCGTTAGTTTTAACGAAAATATTCTGTCAAAATTGGTGGGAGGGAGATAACCTACAAGTACCGGCCCGTTAATATACAGTAGGCCTACCCTAGGTTCATTTTCCAAGTTAGACAGCCTGTACTTGAGAAAAAACTGACAAGTTAGAAAGGGTTCGGGCTAGAGCAACCAAAATGAATCCATAACTGAGAAGTAAAATATTTTAGAAAAAATTAGCTGAACTACATATGTAGTCACTTGAAAAGCATCGACTTATTGGAGAACTAATTCGAATGTTTAAAACGGATAAATGGCTTTGATAATGTAAATTACAAGAACTTATTTGATAGAGATTCAGAGTTAGTTACATGAAGAAATGGATATAAATTGAAAGTTAAAATATCACGACTTAACCCAACTAACGAAAATAACACGACAACTTAAACGTCTTTTATTGTAACGCGCGTAGTATTAGAAATAAATTAAATGAATTTAAGGCGATAATTTATTCAGGCAACTATGATATAGTTGCTGTCACTGAAACTTGGTTAAATACCGTGACTCGGGACTTGTTGGGGGAACTTGATATACCGGGTTTTAAACTCTTTACTAATGATAGGTTACATAAGTTTGGTGGGGGCGTTTTGCTGTATATTCGTAATTCCCTTAGGGCTATCGAGGTTAAGTTAGATTTTCCGGCAGCAATTAATGCGATATGTGTTGAAGTTAGGGCACGTAGTATTAGTTTTAATTTTGTTGTTGTTTATAGACCTCCCGTTCAACCCCTCGATACAGATGCTAGATTTTACTCACTACTTGGTAATTTTATTGACAATCGGAATAGTATAATTGTCGGAGACTTTAACTGCCCTAATGTTAATTATGAGAATTTTACTGGTAATGAGGAGGGTTTGAAATTGGTTGAGTTTATGGACGATAACTTTTTACGACAGATAGTTACCGAACCAACGCGCGGTGATAATATTTTAGATTTGGTGATGACGAACGGCGAGAATATAGTCGAAGGTTTAGAAGTAGGCGAGAGTTTAGGATGTAGTGATCATCAAATTCTTAGGTTTAAGTTATTGATAGAAAACACTCAGGATAGTAACGTACTAGAAGTCCCTGATTTTCGTAGGGCTAATTTTGATAGTTTTGCGGATAGGATGAGAGTAGTGGACTGGGATAACTTATTTCTGGGTAATGACACAAATTTGCGTTGGGTGGCGTTTAAAGAAAGTTTTAGGAATATTGAAAGGGAGTTTATTCCTCGTAGGCCCAAGCGCGTTAGAAATCGTGGTAGGCCGAAGTGGTGGATTAGGGAAATAGGCGAGTTCATAAACGAGCGTAATAGAGCGTATAGACTTAATAAGCGCAATGGCACGGCAGCTAACTTTAATAGATATATCGAGCTTAGACGTCAGGTTAAAAGATCAGTTAGGAATGCTAAGCGTAATTTAGAGATACTTATAGCTGCGGATAGTAAACATAATCCAAAAAAGTTTTATGAATACGTCAATAATCGTAAGCCGGTAAAAGATAACATAGGCCCTCTAGTGGATGTTAATGGCGCTTTGGCTTCTGACCCTCAGGCGATGGCGGGTATTTTCAATAACTTTTTTGCGACAGTTTTTACCGTAGAAGACGTAAATAATGTCCCCGACGTGGACGATATCGTTCCATTTAGTAGCGAGACTATTTTGGATGAAATAACTGTTTACGAGACTGAGATTGCGCATTATATCGATAGGCTAAAAGTTAGCAAGGCTCCAGGCCCTGACGCGTTTTATCCCAGACATTTGAAAGATTTGAAAGAAGTTATCGTAGGCCCCTTAACGAAGATTTTCAATCAGTCACTCGAAACGGGGATTATTCCTGAAGACTTCAAATTAGCTAACGTCACGCCTATTTTTAAAAAAGGCGACCGCGCAGTACCTAGCAATTATAGGCCCATTAGCTTAACGTCAATTGTCGGTAAACTTTTGGAATCCGTAGTCAGGGATCGTATCATCGATCACTTAGAAAGTAGAGATTTGATTAATAGTAGTCAGCATGGGTTTCGACGCCATAGGTCTTGTTTAACTAATTCGTTAGAATATTATAACGAAATAGTGCGCGAATACGATAGGCATAGAGCAGCTGACGTTATTTATTTAGATTTTAAAAAGGCGTTCGATACAGTTCCGCATAGGAGACTAATTGCGAAGGTCAAAGCGCACGGTATACGCGGTCAGGTAGCTAACTGGTTAGAAGAATGGCTTCGTGCTAGGAGACAGAGGGTCGTAGTTAATGGTAGTGAATCGGGGTGGTTAGATGTAGGTAGCGGGGTCCCACAGGGTTCAGTGTTAGGCCCATTGCTATTCGTAATTTACATTAACGACATAGATGTAGGTTTGACTAGTAACGTGTCAAAATTCGCGGACGATACTAAAATAGGCGGTAAGGTTGTTAATGAAGACGATAGTAATAGGCTCCAAGACGATGTAAATAGGATTATGGAGTGGACAGATAAGTGGCAGATGCAATTTAACGTAGATAAATGTAAAGTTTTGCATATAGGTTCTCGCAACAATAATTACGCGTACACGATGGATGATAGGGAGTTAGCGAGCGTTGACGAGGAAGTAGATTTAGGCGTACGCGTATCTAAGGATTTAAAGGTTAGGAACCAGTGCCTGGAGTCTTGCGCAAAAGCTAATAGGATGTTAGGCTTCATAGCGCGTAGTTTCGAATTTAAATCGAAGGATATTATATTGCCCCTTTACAAGTCCCTAGTCAGGCCTCATTTAGAATATGCAGTTCAGTTTTGGTGCCCGTACTTGCGTGAGGATATTGATAGATTAGAAAGGGTTCAGCGTCGTGCCACGAAACTTATTCCGTCATTGCGCAATAAGCCTTATGAAGATAGGATTAAAGAGTTAGACCTGTATTCACTCGAAACTAGAAGATTAAGGGGGGAGCTTATTGAAGTTTTCAAAATCGTTAATAACATCGATAACGTAAATTTTGACAAATTGTTCACTTTCGATAATAGTAATATTCGCAATAACGGATTTAAGTTGCGTGGCAGACGTTTCATTACTAATATCGCTAAAAACTTCTTTACGTTTAAAGTAATTGATAAATGGAATAATCTTCCCGCGTCAGTCGTTCATTCTACCAGCGTTAATATGTTTAAGAACCCTCTTGACAGACACTTTAAAAATATTAACGTTGTTTAAAATTAAGGATCAAGTAAAGATAATCCCTCCCAACAGAAAAGGGAGGGACTATCTTTACTTGATCATTTTTTGGGAGGGATCATCTTTACTTGGTAAAGTTGGTAAAGTTTGGTTGGTTGGTTTAGTTCCAAAATTAATTTACAGTCGTGAGGTAAAATTTGGTTGGTTGGTTTAGTTCCAATATTAATTTGCGGCATGACGTCATGAGAATCATACTGGTAACTGACCTCGAGAATTTAGTTTAGTGATTCAAAAACGTGCATTCAGTAAATACGTAAGTAAGTTATTTCTAAAAATTTGGTTTATATTTTCAGTGATTCAAAAACGTGCATTCAGTAAATAAGTAAGCAAGTTATTTCTAAAAACTTGGTTTATATTTTCAGTAAATACCCTCAATGGTTCGTGCAGTATTCAGCGAAATAATTAAACCTTTGCTTGTTGATGATCCTCTTCCTGCCATTAATTGGATGAAACAAAAGTGTCTTTTGAGAAGTGAACTGAATTGCAGTAAGTGCAATGGTTTAATGCATTGGACTGATAGAGCGAAACTGCAAGACAAGCACGTGTGGAAATGTCAAAATAAAGTGTACAAAGTATAAACATGACCTATCAATTCGCAAGGATTCATTCTTTTACCACTCTCGACTTTCCTTACGAAAGTGGATGGAAGCTATTTTTTATTGGTGCCAGCAAATGCCTGTATCGGAGGTTGTGGCATTATTGAACGTTTCTAAAGTGACTGTGATTAACATGTTTAGCTTTTTCCGTGAAATTTGTACAAACCATTTTAACGAGAACCCCATCAAACTTGGTGGGCCAGATAAAATTGTGCAAATTGATGAGAGTTGTTTTAGCCATAAACCAAAGCATCATCGGGGACGTGCACCTCAAACTCCTTTATGGGTATTCGGAATTGTCGACTCTTCTACGTCTCCATCGTTGGGGTATATGGAAATTGTTGACGCACGCAGTGCAGCGACACTATTGCCAATAATCGAGAAAGTAGTCCGCCCTGGAACAACCATACACAGTGACGAATGGAAAGCATATCGAAACATCGAAAGTGACTTTGGCTATACCCATTATACCGTCAATCATTCTTTAAAATTTGTAGAGTTACTGGTGTGCATACGCAGGCGGTCGAAAGCTACTGGAATAAGCACAAACTAAGAATTAAACGGATGATTGGATGTAAGCGAGAGTTCCTGAACTCGTACCTACAAGAATTTTTGTGGCATGAACGACACAAATACAATGTTTTCAATGATTTTCGCGACACACTTGCCAGCCAATACCGCTTTAATGAAAGTCTTTTTCCACCCCTCTTAATTTTTATCCAATAAATTGTAATAAATGAATTGGATCAAGTAAAGATAAGCACCCCAACCTTTTTTAGTTAGCTTTATAAGGCTAACTAACGAAAATATCACGACTTAACCTAACCAATCGTTAGGTCAACTGTACGCCCTTGACGATTGGTTAGGTTAGGTCGTGATATTTTCGTTAGTTAGCCTTATAAAGCTAACTAAAAAAGGTTGGGGGTGCTTATCTTTACTTGGTCATTTTTGGGAGGGATTTGCTTTACTAGTGTGACCTGGGAGGGGTTATCTTTACTTGATCCAAAATTAAAAAAGAAAGTTAACAACAGGAGCTCTGGTGGTGGTGCTCGAGGATGAGTCTGTTGACGATGAATGCCAGCTTGTGACATGCCAGCGTGTGATGCAGCAATAAAAAAAAAAAAAAAAAAATGGACTAACACGAACGTAGATGTAGCTCGTAGCGTAAACTAACCCACTTTTTGCTTAACTTTACCTACTTTTTTTACTTTGCATGTCTGTAACTCTCTTTCTTGCATGTTTGTAGTTTGCGTTTGCATAGTATGACTGTGAGTTAAGACTGTGTTTGCATGGTTTGTAAGCGTTCTTATTTTACTTCTTTTCATCTTTCACCCCTCTCCTATTCTCTCCGACTATTTTTCTGACTTGTCGGCAGTGGCCGGCGGATGATGATGGTGAGTCTTTTTTCTCTTTTTCTGAATGAATGTTAACCCACGAGTGATAGGTGTTCCCCTTTACTTAACCCCTTATTCTCTTCTCTTCTCTTAACCCCCTACTCTTTCCTTTCTCTCGGGCTAACCTTAGAGTGGATCTCAGGGTCTTTGTTAGTCTTAGCTTCTGTAGATCTGTAGAACCTAACCAATCATCAAGGGCGTACAGTTGACCTAACCGGGCATTCAATAATTCATTTGCACAAGAAATGAAGGTCAGATTTGAATAAAACACACGAAAATACACCAGAAAAAACTATTCTCACAACAAAATCGACCCGCAGGGGTAAAACAAATAATTAGCACCATACTATTTCAATCGATTTTAATCGATCCAAAAATTGCTTATATCTCCGTAAATATCAATTTTCACAAGAAATACCATAGAAGAAAATGGATTCAGATTTAAGTTCTACATAAGAAAAACCGGATCTTGTGGGTTGTTGTATTATATTCCTGAAATGTCTAACGAAATGTTTAATTAATGGGAAATGTCTAATGCATTAGATATTTCAAAATTCACAAAATTGGGACAATGGACTGTCTAACGAAACGTATACTTCTGTTTAGAGTAGGGCATGGTTAATTAGTCATTTTTAGGAAAAAGTGATGAATGATGAAATTTTCTAATTAATCAATGATTAACTGATTAAAAATTATTAAAACATAAATACTTCTGAAAAGAGTAAGAAAGAGCTTTATTGTTTCTGTTGCGTGAGATAAGACCGAAGAAAACATTTTGCTCAAACATTGTTTGCTTTAGTTCAAGAAATCAGGCATGGGCGAATTAGACAGTTTATACATGCAAAAAGGTACCAAATTCAAATGATACATTACAAAATTGAAGGTAAAATGATGGTGAAATTATGAAGAAAATTAATCATTTCCCATCATTTTTCAAAAATATTTTTTGATTAATTAATGATTCAATTCGAAACAATGATTAAATGATTGACTGATTAATCAGAACTATGCCCTAGGTTAGAGTGTAGTTGTTTCCCCCAAAAATTGCAAACATGGTAAGATCGAAATGCCCATCCTCATGCACCACCATATGGAGATAAATATTTTTCGAGGATATTTTTTAAATAAAACACATATTTGAATAATTTGCAAATAAAAATTGTTTTAGAATTTTTTTTTTGTTTTTTAGCTTAAAGAAAAATTTAACTTCTGAATAAGTATTTCTTTAATTTAAACCCAAAAATGTTTAAATTAAACATACATTATGTTTACTTTTGAATAAAATAACTTTGTTTTACTAAAAAAATTTCTATGTGCATATGGCCTAGGTTAGGTTAGGTTAAATTAGGTAATCTGACCTAATTTATACAAATCACGATAGAATTCCTTATTTTCATTTAAAATGCAGAATTGCACCTACCTGTATTATAAAGTCGAGCTGAAATAAAATAGACTTGAACAGGGTCGAATGTCGACTTTATGAAATTCGATTTTGTTCTTGTAATCCGAATTTTATTATGTGTTGTCTTAACAGGGTTGAAAATGCTCTCGAAAGACTTCTAAAAGGTAAAAACAACAAAACTTTTATTCTATAGATATTCCGTACTGTAAAATAAAAGTTTAACAAGTGAAGCGCTTTTAGTAATAAGTAATTTTTTATTAATTTTAAGAAGTTGAGTCGGATAACTTTTGTAGACAAAGTTTTGGAATGGCAGACTTGAAAGATAAAGTTACGTTCTAATATTAACGTAACGAAGAGATTTAACTGTATTAAAACTCTCGGTCCATTAGATATTCCTCCAAATATAATTTAGTGTTAGAGTACCGTGCAAAGTACGCTTATTGTTATCTAAGGTCTTTGGAGTAAATACTGTCAACTTCACGTCTTCTTTCAAATGGCTTCGTTTGCATAAAGAGCGATTCCAAAAGTTTGGAGTTCTTGAAGAAAATTGGAATCCCCCACATTAGGATGGCCACAAAGTCCCTTTGCATGAAAAATAAGGGTAACATACAGATATGCTATAATTTCACTGCAAAGGGACTTTGTGATCACTCTCTATTCCTCAAAAATATTTGCAAAACTAAACATTAATTAAAAAGAAAACCCATATGATGGTTGATTTTCTTTACGATGTTATGGGTAAAAATAATAGTTTACACTGTTTACATATTACATTCAATGAGATTGATGAGGCTGTTTCTTCGCACACAATTCTTTCATGTTGGAGATCACTGGTGAAAAATTAAGTCGCAAGTTGTTTTCCATAGCAATAAGCCTTTGGCGATATTGTGATGGTAGTCGCCATTTCGAAACTCCTATCTCACAAACGTATGTTGTCGAAAATGGCATCAGGAATTTTAGATCTTTATTTGCGGGTCCTGCATACTCAGTAAATCTTATTATCCAAAAGTCGGTCAGAGATGTCTGCTTAAACTTTAACTTGAGCTGACCACCAGTAGAAATGTCCTGGAGAGACTCCTGTTCTTATACTGATTAATTACTAAAGCGAATACTTTTCGGAAACTCGAATGGGTTCTGAACCTAGGAGTGGTTGTCATTCATTTTTGAGAATTATTCGCGTAACTGAAAGCTCAGTTGTTTCAGGTGTTCAGAAATTCATTCTCTCATCATGATCGAGATGCATTGAGAAAATCGTGAATTGTTGAGAAACACTCGTGGTCCCTTTTAAATAGCGTCTGCAAAGTTGTATTTTTTTATCACTGCCTCAGTTTTATCCTGCACATATGAAAGAAGGTTGCCCTCGAGCCTTGTAGTCCAAGGTTAAGCTCGTCAAATCGAGAAATGATGTGCGACAAATAAGATAACAGTTGGAGTCATATATAAATGTTATATATAAATGACCTCCACGTTCATCTGATATACTGAACTTCATAATGTTTGCAGATGATACAACTGTCTCTTTTTCTTGCAAAGATGTTAATATAGCTAAGAATATATTTCATTCAGAATTCACCAGTGTAATGAAATGGTTGACTACCAATAAACTCTTCCTAAATACCAGTAAAACAAATTTCATGATTTTTACTAATAAAGAAATGTATATCTTGATGAACTTAATGTTAATGAAATCACCATAAAGGAGTGTATTGTAACAAAATTTCTTGGTGTAATGCTAGATAAGAATTTGCAATGCAGTAATCATGTAAATTATATCGCGAAAAAGATTTCAAGGAGCGTTGCTATAATGTTTAAACTTAGAAATGTAGTCCCTAAACAGGTTTTATTGACTCTTTATCATACTCTTGTTCTTCCTTATATACTGTAACATACTGCACCCTTGTTTGGGGAAACTCCGCTAACAACGCATTAAATGGTATCTTTGTCGTCCAAAAACGAGCAATAAGGTTATTATCTGATGCTGATTTCCTTGATCACTCTAGTGCATTATTTAAAGAGCTAAACCTACTAAAGCTCAACGATATAACCAAACTGGCACATTTTATTTTTATTTACAAGTGTAAGAACAAAATCATTAATTTACAATGGGTAAATAGATATTTTGTAACTCATCAAGAAATCCACTCGTATTAGACCAGAAATAGATCAAAGATTGTTATACCTCAATTTAGATTGTCTTCATCTCAAAAACTACCCATTTTCATTGGATTGAAACTATGGAATGACTTGCATGCCAATATAAAAAATATTGTGAATGTAAATTCGTTTAAAACCAAGTTGAAATCCCGATTAATAATGGCATACTAACAAAAATCTAGGATTAATGTCCACTAATATTGTTTAATATTGTCCATTAATATTGTTTAATATTGTAATACATGTTTTAACTAATTAATAATTACTTACTTATTTATTTATTATTATAATTTATAACAACTAGCTACTTATTTTCAATAAGAGCCCAGTAAAGCCTAAAGCTTAAGGGCCAAATTAAATAAAAATAAATAGTCGAGCTTCACAATTATTCATGTCATTGTAAATTGAAAAAATTATTTATTTTATTATTATTAATAAAGGTTATTCTATCTATTCTATCTACTGTCTTCAAAGAATGAAGAAAGCGAGAATGAGTGCTCTTTAAAAAGCGAAGATTTTAAAGCAAAGATCATAAAAGACGAGTAAGGACTGACAGCGTACCTCATTATGTAAAAGAAGACTTTGATTCTTACTTCTCATCTCATCACAAAGAGCTGAAAAGGTCTTTGAATTCAATGGTCGAGCCTTTATGGCATTAACTATCTTCACGGCCTCGTTAAGCATACGCTTGAAATCACCCATTTTGTATCTTTTGCAACGTCTGGTATCCTAACCACGATTCATTGAACTTTCCCATCATCGACTTGGCCCCATCAGCAGAAATGCTTACACAAATTGCCCAATGCCATTCTCACTCATGAAGCTGTCAAACATTCTAGAAATGTTTTCTGTTGTGCGAGTGGTCAGGGGTCAACAAAAAAAAGTGTCTTAATGAACGGAACCTATATGATCATAACGCAAGTAAAGCATCAACTGCGTCAAGCCTGCTACGTCCGTTGACTCGTAGAGTGTAATAGCGACAACTTTTGACGTGCTCCACAAATTGTTGAAGAACATTGTTTGCCATGTCAGTAATACGACGCCAAACAGTATTGTTTGAACTAAGAAACTGTATCTAAAATCTTCATGGGTTTTTCTTCTAGAATTACATTAACTGCGTCCTTTGCAACTGGTAGAATAAGTTCTTTAACAATTGTATGCGCCTTCCCAGCCTTAACAACTCAGCAGCTAACGGGGTAAGACGTTTCAAGTGCGTTTTTCTTGTTATCAGAAGCTACAGAGCAGCATAACTGTTTTATTTTTTGTAAATTCATTTAATTTACGTTTGAAAAATTTGAGTGATTTATCTTTATACTCTTCATGGTTCGTTTCTAAGTTCTGGCGAAGAAGAGAAGGTTTGAGGCAATGGTTTGATAAAACTTTACTGCACAAGACACATTGTGGTTGTGCATATTAAGATCGCGAATACAAGTCATGCCCATATATAGGTACTGTATATGTCATAGTACTTACACATTTTAATGGGTGCCCTCTCTTCTGGAATTGGGGAATTGAAGACCACACGGAATCTGTTGCACCGGTGCTCGCGACGTCATTACAAGCAGACGAAGCGGGTGTTTGTATGCTGAGCAACTAGTCTGCGGCTGATCACTATCTTTCTCAAATTTTTTCCACTGTACTTGTCTTAAACCAACGATCTATATTTCACGTTATTCATTATTCAAAAAGTTTTAGAATTTTTAAAAATTAAGGCTCCACTTATTAATAAACAAATCATTTAAACTTGATAATAACAGATATAAAGGGTGTCCCAGAAGTCTTGGAGGGGTTTTATTTGGTTATAACTTTTCTTTTTTGCTGCGATTAATGAAAATGGAATCCTGGACAGTGCAACAAAGAGTGGCTATTGTGGAACTTTATTTGACAAACAACTCTTCCATTGTTGCCGCTCAAAGAGCTTTTCGATTAAAATTCAACACACGTTCTGCTCTTTCTGATCGAGCTATTCGACGGTACGTCGCTAAATTTCGTATGGGAAAGGGGCAGGGAGACGAACCACGGACTGGGCGTCCTCGGACAAGCCGAAGTCCAACTCAGGTTGAGATGGTTCGTGAAAGCATTGAGGAAAATCCACATCAGTCCGACGACGTAGCCAGGAATTAAACATTTCAAGAAGTTCCTTACATCGAATTTTAAGAGAGGATATCACTCTTTACCCGTACAAAATTCAAATTGCTCAAGAAATTAAACCACAAGATCATCAGAGTCGGATAACGTACGCTAATGCGATTTTAGATTTATGCAATAAAAATGAAGATTTCACCAGATATTAAATTTGTAATTAAAATCGCAATAAATATATTTTCAAGTGTTACAAACCTTTTTTATTTGATCCCCAAACAAAAACGTTATAGCCAAATAAAACCCCTCCAAGACTTCTGGGACACCCGCAATAGAGGTTTTATCCGTTCCTTGATCATATGGTATTGTAGAGTAGTGCTTCTTAACCTTTTTTATGTAACGGCACATCTTCTAGTTAGCTCGACCCTCGCGGCACACCGAACCGAATTTTAGCAAGTTGTTGTGTAGTTTAGAAAATAGTAGCTTGAAATTAGTAAAATATAATGATGTAGCTTATTTTCCTCTAATTACGACACATTAGGGACTTTGTCACGGAACACCGGTTGCGAAGCACTGTTGTAGAGTATAACTAGAGTTATCGGCCTTAAAGCTGAATAAATGCTACTGTGGCTGGCTCATGTACAAGATATTGGAAACTGTAAATCATAAATCACAATATCAGAAAAAACTTAAGGAAATACGTTGGCAGCTTACCTTTTTCTATATGCGCTGGCTGGAAAATGAGTCATAGTCATAGGCACAGTGTGGAATAAGACTTTTCTCACTCTCTCGCGTAACCCACATTGGGAATCGATGGTATAATCAAACAGATGTTTGGTCCTTTATCATTCCAGAAACATATATTACATTTATTCATTTAATTAATTAATTGCACTATATTTCTATATACAAATATTGTGTTATATCTTTTGGTACTTTCCTGTTATCCCAGACGCCAGACTTTTTGCCAGTTGCCAGACCTCAATTTTGACAGAATATTTTCGTTAAAACTAACGGAAATATCACGACTTAACCTAACCAATTAATTATCAAGGGCGTACAGTTTACCTAACCGGGCATTCAATTAACCTAATTAGTTGGTAGGGTTAGGTTAAGTCGTGATATATTCGTTAGTTTTAACGAAAATATTCTGTATCAAAATTGAAGTCTGGTAACTGGCAAAAAGTCTGGGGTCCGGGATAACAGGACGGTACCTCTCTTTTTATTAATTTTATAACTTCATATATTTTTTTTATGCAGGGAGGAGGGGCCAAGGGCGAATGCTCACAAAAGCGCCCCCCTCCCCAATAGAAGAAGAAGAGAACCGAACCAGGGTTTTGGAGATGCCTAGATGCTCTGCATTTGAAAAATTGGAGGTCATAGACAGAGGGAAAGATGGATTGAGGAAGATTGTTCCAGAGTTCACCGGTTGAATAAATAAAAGATTGAAAATATCGATTAACTCTTACGTTAGAGAGTTGGACAGAAAAAGAATGAGAAAGTGTCGAAAGTTTGGTGCTGTGTGCTCTCCTTAAAGGAGGAGGCATGCAGTTAGAGAGTTCAGAAGAGCAGTGTCCGTTATAATAGCGATAGTAAAGAGGGCGTGAGGCAACACTGCGGCGAAGAGAGAGGGATTGAAGACAGTCAGTAAGAGGCAGGGAATTCATGAGACGAAGGGCCTTTGATTCCACCCGGTCAAGTACGGCTGTCTGGGTTGAGCCACCCCACACATGAGAAGCATACTCCATATAGGGGCGGACAAGACCCCTGTACAGAGACAGCAACTGAGTTGGGGGGTGAAGAAACTGGGGAGGAGGTACAGCATACCTAACCTCGTAGCAGCTGTTTCGAAAATAGAGTATATGTGATCTTTCCAGGAAAGGTCACAAGAAAAGGAAACGCCATGAATGTTAAGAGAAGAGGAAGGAATAAGTTGTTATTGAAGGTAAGGGGATAGCCGTGCGGAAGATTGTGACGCGTAGACAGATGAAGGAACTGAGTTTTTGAGGTATTGAAAACCACAAGGTTTTCTCTGCCCCAATCAGAAATACCAGAAAGATGAAAGGTCAGGTGTTCCACAGCCGTCCTACGCTTTGGGAAGCGGGTGGAGAAGTGAAGAGTGGAATCATCGGCATGGGAGTGAATAGGACAGGAAGTGCGAATTAAAAGATCATTAATAAATAAAAGGAAAAGAGTGGGTGACAGGACAGAACCCCGAGGAACACCACTCTTAATAGCTTCGCGCAATAGCAAAAGTTTCACCAAAATTCCGAAGATAGAAACTAAAATCTGAAAATTCCCAGTAAATAAACTCAAAATTAAATTAGAAAGTTTTAAACACTCTCCGAAGCCAGTGGGACCTCGCCGGTATAAAAATAACAATGCATTAATTGTTGCAACTAAAGAAAAACCAACTGCAAACAATGAAAAACCTTGAACTCTCTGTTTTTTATTATGTACATAATGTATGTATATTTTTTATTCACGCACAAACCGTGTTGTTTTTTTTGTCGGGGGGGGGACGTCCACAAAAAAAATCAAACCTCAATTTTTCAAAAAGGGGTTTTTCTTCTTTTCATTTGTTTTTATACTTTTCAAGTTGAACTTCAAAATGAACACTTGAATATGGACGTAAAAGAATAACATGATTTAAAACTTTTTATTTTCCATTAAAAAGGAAACTAATTGGTCTCAATTTCAACGGCAAAATGCATCCTTTGTTCTCCAATTCTTTTATAAGAGAAGTTGTAAACAGTGGTGCATACAACTCTATTATTCTAACTTTTTTAGGCAAACACACACCCACACTCACCTTATTTACTTATTTCCGACGAGGACACAATTTTTGTATCTGGGTATATATATATATATATATATATATATATATATATATATATATATATATATAGCGTCATTACAATCGAGGAAATTTGTGCGTAACTATTATTATTTATACTAGCCGAAAACCCGCCCTTCGTGCGGGTGGCAAAAATATCCCAGCCGACGGTGGAATATTTTCGAAGACTGTTATTAGTTAGGTTAATTGAATGCCCGGTTAGGTTAATTGTACGCCCTTGACGATTGGTTAGGTTAAGTCGTGATATTTTGGTTAAAGCTAACGAAAATATCACGACTTAACCTAACCAATCGTCAAGGGCGTACAGTTGACCCCACACACACACACACACACACACACACACGGGTGTCCTTTTATTATTATATTATTATAGATAGACTTTTTAAAATTATAATTAAAAGTAGAATTCATTACGCCTTTTTCTAATGCATTAAAATACAAATATCGCCCATATTAAAATACAAATATCGCCCATATATATATATATATATATATAATATATATAATATATATATATAAGAATCTTCTTCTCTTTTCGAGCGTGACCGACTGACAGACATTCCTGGGTGTTTATATTAATAATCCACTTGACATTTTAGATAAATCCGAGCTTGAAATGTTGTTACAGAACGAAAGAAATCGTACATACGAAACTATTGTGTAGGTTATAGGCAGAGATGGGCAAGATCACCAACTTTGGTGATCTTGAAGATCAAGATCAGATCACCAGAAAAATGTGATCTTGAAGATCAAGATCAGATCACCAGAAAAATGTGATCTTGAAGATCCAGATCAAGATCGTGATCTTGAAGATCACTTTTCAAGATCACTTTTTAAGATCACTTTTATATGAATTGAAAAAAGTTGTACTCTTGTAGAGTAAACAAAAACAAATTATTTTGTTAATCACTCCTGAAAAGTATCACTCCTAATACTCCCCTGAGGGCTGAGGCAATACAAGCATCGCATCCTACCCATGTCACCTGATCTAAACAACGGGGATTGACGATTCCCCTTTCAGTTTTTCAGGTGGTACTTAAAACTTAGTATTATCATAACTTATCAGCAAAGAAAAAACTATTAAATGACCTACATATAGTTTTTAGTTCTATTTTTCTCAATTCTCATTTCACCAGGTCCATAACCCATATCAATGAATGGTCAGCATATATAAGTAAACATTTTTTACATAGAATTTAATTTTACAGTTTTACTGCAGTACGCAATTACTGACAATATAAGGGTAAAAACCGCAAGTTAAGACTGTTAATTTAATGTTCAACCGCTGTAAACATTTGCTTTCAGCAAAACCAATTGTTCAAAGTTACCATCCGAGAGACGACTTCGTTTGGGGCTATGAACCATGCCAGCAAACGAAAACAACCATTCCACTGGTGCAGAGGAAGGTAGCGTGGTGTTATACCTCTTGAAGATCTTCTTTATAGCAGGATACCTATCTAAAGAGTCGAGTGCCTTACTGGTGTCCTGCAAATAATTGAGGACTTCCAAGTCTTCCTTGTTGTTAGGAGCAGAGAATGAGCCGTCCATAGTTCTGAAGAAATCGTCTTCAGATGATGAGTCTGAGTTCACCGAACTATTACCACTGCTGTCAGAATTACAATTTCTTACAGCCATTTGCAGCTTGTCTTTTACTTGAGACTTGATTGCTTCATGATCGCCGAAATTAGGCCCTTGCAACAATGATATCCATCTAATTTGAAATACGGATGAGATACTGAGGCCAAAACGGCATCAGTTACCTCGGGGCTCAACGACAAAAAATGACCAAATCTGGCATTGAAGCCAGAGACGACTGCTGCCAGTAATGGCATGCAGTGTCTCAAGCGCAGGTCGTTTGGTTGGATAGGCTCCAATCTTGCGAGGGCATCTTGAGTCACTAGGACTGTTGGAAGAAGACAACCGTAGTAGCATTCTTTCTCTGCCTGTAATTTGTTGAGGCTGCTGCAATT
Source organism: Bathynomus jamesi (assembly GCA_023014485.1). Classification (NCBI taxonomy): domain Eukaryota; kingdom Metazoa; phylum Arthropoda; class Malacostraca; order Isopoda; family Cirolanidae; genus Bathynomus; species Bathynomus jamesi. Next base: position 263,018 of record JAJOZX010005623.1, read on the forward strand.
GGTTTTAGAACAGACAAATATTCTGAAATAAATTCCAATTCATTGTCTTTGAGGATGGGTAGATTCAGTTCTTCAAGAGCTACATTCACGTCGTTCTTATGTTTATATATTTGGCTTAATGAGTCGTACATTGAGTTCCATCGGGTGACGCATGGGTACCTAAATTGGACGCCAGTTATTTCCTGTATTTTTTCTGCTGACTTGGGTTTACCAGCAGCATTCCACAACGCCGAACATTTTCCCATTGCAGAATGCTTTATCTTCTTTAGTCCAGGTGAATTCAGTCCTTTATCTGCATCAGTTGTTGCTACCAAGTTCAATGTGTGGGAGGCACATCGAATATGGGATGATAGTTTCACTGACTCCTCTCCATGCTCTCCTGAATGTTCAGGAAAGTTGCTGATGATAACCTCTTCATCTGAATCTTTTTCATCATCATCTTCATCTGCATCATCTTCATCAATGTCGTCAGTACGATTCTGAACACGAACACCGAACTCTTTAAAGCATTTCACCATGTTCGATGCATTGTCGGTGACTGTAGATACAACTTTTCTATAAGATAAACCATGCTCCGAGTTGATCCTGTCCAATATTCCAGCAATTTTATCAAAGCTATGTGTTCCACGAAATCTTCGGCATGCCAGTGCAGCTGATCCTCGCGACAAGTCATCATTGATCTGTAATGTAAGAATATAAAATCAATGTTTGTATGAACATTTTTTTAAGCTTAATTTAATAATATTGGTTAGACACGCACCAGCTAAACTGCGCCACCAAACATTGAAGAGAAGAACTATGTGATATAAAGGAGGCAATTCAGCGATGAGTCGCCTACCATACCACTACATCAGTGACCCATCCCATAAGAGCAAAATGTGGAAGAGTCCATATTCACAGCCTGTGAATATGGACTCTTCCACATTTTGCTGTGAATCAGACACAATGACAGATGACAGAATCAGTGAATTAGTGTGAAATTACTGTGAATCACAGCAAAATGAAGACTCACCAAATTAATGAATGAGGAACACATGTCGAATAATTGAAAAGATTATACTATAAGTCTATCAGACTATCAGTCTATCACCAATGGTCAATTTATCAATTATATAAAAATAATACACTAAATCAATAGCATACCCAATGCGCAGTGACTCCCATGAAACTGCGGTGATTAGTTGACCATATGTCGCATGTAACACAAACATGGTCAACTGCTGCCAGTTTTGCTTGTATGTCTTCCTTCATTGTACTGGTTGTTGTTGCAAGAGATCTAGCCAGGGTGCGTCTAGATGGCACCTGAACAGCCGGGTTGACGTCTGAAAAAATATTTAAAAATTAAAACAAATACAATAGATTAGCTATGGAAAAAATATCAAAATATTTAGCTAGGCTAGCGATAGTCTAATGTTCATACAAATAATATGATTAATTATTTTAATCAGATATTAGCTATGGAAAAAATAGCAAAATATTTGAGTTATACTAACATGAAAGAAGATCCTTAAATTCATGTAGTTCAACTAGGCTCAATGGTAGGAGCCCATTAGCCACAAGCGAGAGAATCTTCTTTTCAAGGATATCCTTGCATATTGGTGGTCCTGGTTTTTGCTTGGAAATGTGGAACATGCTTAGTGTTGACTGCTTGGCAATTTTGGCAGGGCCAGCATTGCTGCCGCTGGCATCTTCTTCTTTAGCTGGACGCTTGCGAGATTTCTTCTCAGATTCATATTCACCCAAAAGATCCGAATGTAGTTTCTGCACAAGAAAATAAATTATTATCATGCGGAGAGACTTCTTGAACACCCTGTATAATATTTATCAGAGTATCAAACTTCTAGTTGAAATTAATACTTAACAAGATTCTAAAATTTTGTTATCTTTAACTAAAATTATTTTCACCATGATCAGTGCATTTTTATCCTATGTTAAATTGAAAGCCGAATTTCGTCCTTCAGTAACTAAATAGGAGAAATTACAGACATGGATCAGACAGAGAGAAAGACAGATACACCTGGCGTTTTATTATAGTTGGATATCGGCAGTTTTTAATGTAGTTACTAGTCCATAATCTATTAATATCTGAAGTGCACAATATATTCAAATGGACGTCTATGTAAATGTAGCATTAGTCTTGTATGGCACCAGTCACTTAAAATATGACTTGAACCATTATGTTAATGTTGCTACTTACTACTTAGTTACTAAGTAGTACTAACCCTGAGGTGCCTCAGAAGATTGCTTGTTGAGTCGAGGCCAGCAGACAGAATTGTAGTTTTCTTTGTACACTGCCTACAAATAACTGATACTGTTTCCAGTTTTTTCGACAATTTGAAAATATTTTCCGTTCAATAGCACAGATTGATCCTTATTACCAACATTGTTATCTAAATATATTGAATACTGTTCTGGTGACAACCTAGAATATTTGGTTCCCTTGGGAGCCTGTTGAAGTTGTAAAATTGCACTCATTATTAAAAAATTCAATCTGTAAATAAAATATGTTTAGAATTAATTTATTATGAATACGGACCTATAGGCTATATTTTATGCCTATATATAATAATATATTAATAGAACACTTTTAACATAATTGCACAGTAAATTACACTTTTTACGAGCCTAAATTCCACAGCAACTACACCTTCCATGAGCCCACGCATGACGCAAGTCACCCAACTAACAGAAAACATAAACAGTCGGTGTTGAACAAAGTTGCCACCAGATGTCGCTTGGACAAAAAACAAATGACATTCGCATAGCGGCATATTTAAGAATCTGAAATTAAAAGTGATCTTGAAGTCTAAAGTGATCTTCAAGATCAAGATCACAAAAAATAAAGTGATCTTAGATCAAGATCAAGATCACCATAATAAAAGTGATCTTCAAGATCAGATCACGATCTTGATCTTCAAGATCACGATCTGATCTTGAAGATCAAGATCGTGCCCATCTCTGGTTATAGGTTATATTATATAGCGAACGCGGAGGTAGACAACGTAATTAAATCGAATCGGAATTAATCAACTCATACTAACCGTAATTAGATCCAATCTTGAATCGTTTAACTGGAATAATATCGAATCCGATTTAATTCCGAATTGATCCAGTTCACGCACGTCATTATGATATAGGAATTCTATTTTATCTTCGCCTAAAATATTCTCCCAATCTCCCGAACTTTACATCTTTACCTTCCGAAACTACAATTGGTAATTGATAATAATAGAGGACACATTGAACATTTGCTGCATTAATGTTTTATTCAATTTGCTTTTTTTGTTCATTGTAAACTTCAAACTTCTTTAATATTCAGCTAAGTCTCTAATTACCCTCCTTGTCCTCTTAATTTTATTAACAACTGTTGTTTAAGCTGAATTTGTGGAGACTATTCATTCGATTTAAATAAATTACCTGTCATATTAAGGAAAGTATAAAAATGTTTATTATAATTTCTGTTTCATTTAGTTATCCTTAGAATTGTGGTTTTGTTAGCCTGGTTAAAAAGGTGGCCACTCATTTTGGGATACAGGATATATATATATATATATGGAGAGAGAGAGAGAGAGAGAGAGAGAGAGAGAGAGAGAGTATATAATATATGATACATTTACCATGCAGTTGTTATACGAGTACATTCTGAAAAGTAAGCTTATATTTGGCTAAATGTTTGGCGTTTGAAACAGACTTTTTAAATAAAGAAATTTGCATCTAAAACAATATTTCCTTCAATTAAAATGCTTAGTCCGATATGAAATATTTAACCAACTATTAACCTCTCCGAAGAATGTAAATGGGCAGTACAGAGCTCTTGTTTACTCTTGACTGGGAAATGAGGTTGCGGGAACAAGTACACGACGAAGAGCAAAACCAACGTTGTGTAAATCCTCGTATTGCAATCTCAAAAAAACAAACAAACAAGCTCAGCTTTTTCTCAAGAACTAAGAAAAGTGGCGTCGCATTTCAAAAAGGACGCGATAAAGAACTGCGCCAAAATTATACGGAAAAGGAGTCATCTAAAGTAATTGGTATAATTATACAGTATACTGTCATAAAGAAATATATGATTGTCATTCTATTAAAATTTCCAAGCGATTTTTTTTCTTAAATTTCATAATTTTTTCCCTGACATTTAATTTCTGAAATAAAACAATTCGTCACGAAATTTTTTATAAGAAGGTAATTAATACATTGACGGAAAATTTTACATCACAGTTTCAGATTTTTAATAAGTAGTAATTATTAATTAATAAATGTTACTTGCAGAGAACCATAAAATAACTACCTTTCCACAACAGAATAGTTACTTTACATACTTTTTTTATGGATATTTTATACATTTATAATTTTTAATGATGTTTACATATAATCTTTTAAGTTTTTGGTTTATTTTCATTCATACCACCGATCTTTGTACTCCAGGTTGTGGACTGTGTTCAGATAAAAAGTGTACAATGTTACTCCAGAATGGGGACTGTGTTCAGATAAAAAGTGTACAATGTTACTCCAGAATGGGGACTGTGTTCAGATAAAAAGTGTACAATGTTAGTGTAGTAACACTTAATTTTATACCATTCCCGATTTCATCCAAGGATTTTGTATTTCGTTCATGAATTAGGTTTAATGGTTTCCAATATCCATAATTGTTCGCAAGTACTTGAGGAAATGCCACAAAGCACTCCGATAGGGAATTAAAATCTTAATTACTTTGCTTATCTCTTTGCTTTGTAATGGCGAAGTTAGCATGGCCAAGCTAAACTTAATTAAGCTCTTTACATTTATGTTTGAAATTTTGCCAAGCGGAACACCACAATAAAATAGAAATTTTCTCAGCCATAATCCAATAACTGTCAAGCTAAAAAAAAATAATTTAAAAAAATTCTTATTCTTAATATTATTATTAAATTCTATATGTAATTTTGGTGGTTTTTGGTAGAGGAAATGTTTTTTTAAATTTATTTTTATTTGTGTTAAAACGGAATAAATTATGAAGACTAAAATGACTGGTTTTTATATGTTTACATATTAAATTCGTTTTCTTTATGTATAACTAAGTGTTGGACGAATTCAAATTATATAATTTATATACCGAATGTTTTCCACAAATTTAAAATTACTTTCCGTCCGTCAGTGTGTGCAAAAGAAGAATTCACATCTTACGAATACCAAAGGTACGTACTAAGGTTTTCAACATGTGCTGTTAATCCCATTACTGTCATTTAAGCATGTTATTTTGTGTGTGTTTGTGTGTGTGTGGATTTGTTTAACGTCCTTCGTAATGGATGGGATCTACAGCTTTATGCGAGATCCGAACCCCGGGTCACTACATTATGTGGACACAGAAGATGGTCTCCCATTCAATCATCCAACCAGACCCATTGTCGATTAACTTAGTAAGACTACCCCTGAAAGTCTTTGTTTGAAGATTGTGATTAAACAATTTGCAATATTAAAATAATTTGTACTGTTGATGGTGACTGTATTCCGTTTACATTTATACAAATTGCTAAGACGATGAAATTGAAATGAATTAGAGATTAATCCATTAAATGAATTAGAGATTAATCCATTTTGAGATTTAGTCAACATTTAGGATTCCCTGTCACTTTTCTTTCTTTCTTTCTACTATTTTCTACGTCTTTTGAAATGCGTGTATCCGAATCACGGGATTACAAGCTCTTCCTCAGACATGAAGAAACTCTCAAATTTTCACTCTTCATTTTTAATAAGAATGTTAAATTTTTATACCGTGTTATGAAAAATGGAGTAAGATGTCGCGTAAACTAAAAATGCTCTCATCAAATATTTTATAAAGTTTATTTCGCAGACAAAGTAAATTACTATATTTCTCCTTTTCTCATTTTAAATTCTCCTTTTCATTTCCTATAATGGATCACTGATTCCCCCATAATGCTATCCCTCCCTAATAAGTTCCTACGTGAGGGGCAAAGGTGGCATTTATTTTCTGAATACCCGACGAATAAACAAGGTGGAAAACATGATTAGAAAAAGGTGTAATTATTTCTCACATTTTTCCCGTTTCTCTGATGAAGTAACATTCTTTATAGAAGCGAAAATATGAAAAAGTTGTAAATTTGTTATTGGAGGCAAAATTAGAATGCAGATAAATTTTATAAAGGTAGTTAAGTGGTATGTCATAGTGCATATATCAGCCTGACCATTCAAAGATTTTTAATGATCATAGTGATTCTATTTGCTTAAAGAAGTGTACTTGTATATATATATATATATATATATATATATATATATATATATCTAACATTCGGCTGTTACTACTACATTTATTACCCATTTTTATCGATATTTATTTTGGGAAACCAAAGCTTGAAAAATAATTTCTTTTCCTATAAAAATTAAGGGAAAGAATATATCTACACGTAAAAACCTTGTGTCATGACGTCATATTTCGGTAACATGGAGTTGATTAAGAATGATAAAAAAAACCTCGAGCAGACGTGAGGCAACTCTATAATTTTTAGCGCGCGCATTCATGACGTTTTGGTTTGTTCTGGAAGGCCTTTGCGCTGACGGGTCACTTCACGCGACGTTACGACACCACGCAACGAACGACGGCCACGCGTGTTCTTTGCTTAAAATAATTACAGACTGATGAAACCTGACGCTTTGTTTAAAATATTGGAAAAAGTGTGTTTTAAACATCGCGGAAATTTTATTAAGCTCCAAAGGTTTTCATCCAAGATCATTTACGCCCTTTTGTCTCCTTGAAATGATTAATTATTAAATATCAGAGAAGAATGAAGTTAATTTGGTTCGAAAAAATTTCTTTTCTTTTTACATTTGTTTAAGTTATTAATAGAAACATTATGCGGTAAACAGAAAATTTAAAAGGTTAAAAATTGCTCTGAACATTAAAGCGTATGCTTAAAATATGGATAAATATGCTTAATTAATCTTCAGAAGATCATATATAATGGTGGATTTATTATAGATAAGTGCAAAAGAAAATATAATATAGCACTTTTATAGATAAGTGCAAAAGTAAATATAATACAGCACTTTTTTAGATAAGTACAAAAGTAAATATAATACAGCACTTTTTTAGATAAGTACAAAAGTAAATATAATACAGCACTTTTTTAGATAAGTGCAAAAATAAATATAATACAGCACTTTTACAGATAAGTGCAAAAGTAAATATAATACAGCACTTAGAAGGTATGTCCCTAAAATGGGAGCGTTGGCTTTTAAAAGGTTAAAAAGGACTTCTATCATTTTTCTTTAATTTAAATTATTAATTCACCTTCAGTTTTCTGTAATTTTAAAACAAATGAAACGAACAATTAATATTTAAATAATTTGATATATAATAATTAAATTAAATAAATAGTACGTTTAGGCATCATTTATATATATATATATATATATATATAATATATATATAAGTAAAAGAAGTTCATTACACTGTTTATTACAGTTTTTGTGTATATAGGTACCAACGTTCCCATTTTGGGAACATAAGAAATATATGAAAATGGGCATTAAAGCAAAAGTGGTGCTGATTCCTTGGAAAGACAAACAAAAAGAAATAGAACTCCAATTTTTACAGCTTTCTGATATCTGGTTCCCTTAGCCTCCATTAAAGGTTAATATTATGTACACTTCAGGTACCAAAAAACTAAATGATAAGTGAGACAATATTTTCAAATGTTGTCGACAAAGATTTTATTGTCATTGTTATTGTTTATGAAGCTTTTAATAATGTTGTCTTTGTAAATGAAGGTTAGGTATAGTTAGTTTAGGTTAGGTAAAGTTAGGTAAAATTTGGTTAGATAAAGTTAGATCGTCTTATTTACCTTTGATTGTGGTAGTCCTGTCAAAATTTTTTATCGAAAAAAGTTTGCATTCGAGAGAAATATCCCGACGTCCTGAGAAGTTGGTCTATCGGTCAGTCAAAACGATTATCTATCTTTCAAAAGAATCCACCACTAATCGTGTCTGTATACCCTTAACCCCACATTTTGAGCGAACTCTTAAAACTGAGCACGCACTCTCTCTCTCTCTCTCTCTCTCTCTCTCTCTCTCTCTCTCTATATATATATATATAATATATATATATATCGTGCGTGCTGCAGGGCTGAGACGAAGGATAATCTTTTCTGGCCCATTCCAAAATGAATAAAATAAAATTTAGGAAGAGCAGCACAGAGGAAATATGGTCGACTTAAATGCGAGATAATATACGAGTAGAATAATAATTTGCAGCATTTTCACTCGTATATTTGCCTTACTGTAATTAAATTGGAAAACTTTTAGCCCTTTATTTTTTAAATATTTACACTAAACAGATCTAACTGGAGAACTACAGTAAACTTTGAACAACGATATATATATATATATATATATATATATATATATACGAATTTCGATTTGTGATTAATTGAGGACCGTAGCATAATGGTAGCGCGTCCAACCGGCAATTGGAAGGCCCTGGGTTCGATTCCCGGGCGGTTCGCCTCATTTTTCATTTATTCGTTATCTCTCCTCCTCATGTGCAGAAACGTTCCTTAATACTTATGTCGTTTCTATTCATTTATATACTGCGTGGTTATTGCAGTTATATGCGCATATTCACGATTTGCGAGGGTGCCCTCTCAGGGCATTGGTTTCTGCCCGATGTGGGAGAATTTCGATTTGTGATTAATTGAGGTCCGTAGCATATATATACATATATATACAGGGTGTGTGTGAAGTAACGCAAGTGAAGAGAGAGAAATCCGATTTTAACTGGTTTCAACTAGTTTCAGCTTGTTTTTTAACTCGTAAAAACATTTTCAACACGTCTTATAAACCTTACTATCGAATATACAGTTGTTATAAAGTACGTGTAACAAATATTACTTGTCCATGTTCACTCGCGTTAATATAATACAAACCGGATTTGTCTCTTCAATTGCGTTACTTTATACACACTGATACGTATATACAGTATATAACATTCAGTAGTATGGAAGCAAAATTACAAAAAATCAATTCCTTGAGTAAATTTCGAAAATTAAATATGATAGTTCACGAGGGTAAAATAAGCTACATTCACATTCTCTCTTTATTACTTCCAGATCAGATCATATTTGCACAAAGTGACCAAATAAAGTTAGATCAATATCTTTATGCAAACAATAGCTTCATATAATAGATTTTATAAAAGTCACTGAACATTAAAAAACTTATTTACGAGAGAGAGAGAGAGAGAGAGAGAGAGAGAGAGAGAGAGAGAGGAGTCATATGTTCAAATTAACCTGAAGAATATTACACGTGAAAAATACAGAAAAATAAGGTCAAGTTAAAATGTAATAAAATTCAACTGAAAAGTAGGGGAACAAGGGAAGATGTTCTCCCTTAGGGATTCTCCATTTGATAAATCAGGAAAACATTACGTAAATTAAACCTTTTTCGGATTTTAGAATAAGTAAAAAGTTAATAATAAATAAATAAATAATAAAGCCTGAATGATGGAAAAGTTTGTTTCATATAAGAATGTAAAGTGTGGAAGCCTTATTTTGTGAAGAAAGATGACTAACTAGATACGTTTGTTCGTACGTAAGTTACAGATTGATGACATCATTATCCAGAAAAAGAAGAACTGCAGGGGAGGAGGGAAGGAGGGAGGTAAATTGATCCAGTTAATTCCAAATTTTAATATAATAATCGGTCAGGTAGGCCGGAAACTGGCACAACACTCAAATCAAACAAATGTGGCTCATTGCGTTAACTGAATTATTGTTACCAGCACTTTCGGGAGTCGACCTCCGACCTCAGTAACTTCGCTTTAGGGAAATGGTTTAACCACTGAGCTATGAACGTTGGCTTAAAAATTTGATACGATACAATTTGGACCTGGAAGATTTTCTGCAATATATAAAATTATGAAGATAAATTTAGAGAATATTGTAACCAAAGTATTAGCTTCATAACGAGAGGTTAACTTTAAAGGTTAACCAAGGTTCCGTTTCAAGGTAGGGAAGACCAATTTTCGTTGCTATTATAGTATGCGGTCTACCTACGATTGGTTAGTTTTAGTCATGATATTTTCATTAAAACTAACGAAAATATCATGACTAAACCTAACCAATCATCAAGGGCGATTGACATTGGGATGTAAACAAGCAATTACTAAACAAGATAAGAAGCTATAATTAAAAGGGAGACCGCCGAATCGTAGGTAGACCGCATACTATAGTAGCACCCAATTTTCTATACCAGTTTGAACAAAATTGAAAGCCCGATTGAAATTTTTAATAAATAGTGAAGGCCTTTCACTGAATGTATTAATAATATATAGTGACAAGATACCGTGTAGTAATCAGATCTAAGTATAATATTCCCGAGTATGTTGAACTAGACCTACGTGTAATGTCAGAAATTATCTCAGAAGAAGAAATCAACCTGTTTAACATGGCGAAGTTGTGGTTATACTGTATAAACTGCATTACGAGTGGAATGACATCCTCTATTACGTCCTTCTGCATAAGTAAATGTGAAGGAGAAAAAATATATAGTTCTTATGAATGTCTTCAAATATATGTGTCATTATATAAATGTAAACGAATCCCATTAACTTGGGTAGGAAAGTAGTTTGTAGTAAATGGAATTAATATGATTGTTAATGAAAACAAATGTTATTTTATTGTCGTAATCGAATACAAATATGTTAACGGCTTAAATTTTACCTTGTGGTTGGAAAGAAAAACACACACACACACACACACACACACACACACACACACACACACACACACACACACAGAGAGAGAGAGTTTAGTTATAAAAATGACCAGCGAAGTGATTACAGCAAATTTAACCAATCAGAGAGAGGCATTTTGAAATACGAGTATAGGGTATCTAAAAGATATCTGAGACACCTGTGAACCAAACATTTGCTTGGCATCCTTAGGTTCAGTCTTATTTAGTACATCTGTATTACTGAGAAGGTAATCCTTAAAATAAGTAATTATTATTATTAAAATTATAAATCTGCGTCCAGATCGCACGTAAAGCTATATAGGTCCCCTGTTTACGTCTTACGAGCTCATAAACACCTCATAAACACCTATAAGTGGGATATTCTTAAATTCGCTGTAGCAACAGCGTGTGGTCACCCACGAAAAACTCCCACTTCTCCATAAGAGACAAATACACAGTGATAGTGACTTGATATTCCTCTCCAGAGAGAGATTTTTTCTACGCTCGTAGTGAAACAACATTGCGAAGTATGAACAACTTAATATATCACTTGCAGCATAAACACTTTTCTCGGCGGGAGGCCCAAGTTGAAACTCGGCGACATTCAAAGAGTTGGCAGACATACACGCGACGAACATTCATTTACAGAAAACACGCTCACACAATTGTCTGCCTCGTTAATATGTCTAAGAATAGAGTAAATAAGTATTTTATAGAAATATTTTTTTTCTTCTAATTTTTTAATAATGAACAAAAAAACTTTAAAAAGTGCATGGCATGGATTGGGGTGAGGTAGAGTTGCGTTTCTGTTATCACTATTTTTTCTCTCTTTTCTTTCTCTTGGATAACTGGGTGCACGCGATGAGTGCAGTCATAGTGTGGAAGATCTGATGTCCGTTTCTAATTCCTGTTCCAACCCTTTTCCTGTAGCTTTACTTCTATTTCTGCGTGAGAGCTTTGCACGTACATAAGGGTAAGCATGGAGAGTTTGACCTTTTCTTCTCTCTTAATCTTTTTGAAGTAGCCTGAAGTGGCCAGAGAGTTCTTGTCGCCCCGATACTTCGGTGATTAGAGTTGTAAATATTTTGAATAAAATCAGAACTATATGTTGCAGGTTTTTGTAACGATACGAAGTAGTTGATATACTACCAGTAGAAATATTTTATTACGTTAGTTTATAAAACTGTACTAAGTACCTAGTTTATGATTGCTATGTGTGCATAGCATAATTGTAAAGCTAGTTTTTCTGTTCTCCTCTTTCCTATAAAATTTCCTTGGCCACTTTTCCAGAGTTAAGTTACTTTCTTCAGCCTTTTTCTGTACCCACTTCTGGGCAGGGAGGGAGCGGAGGGAAGGAAGACAGTCTCATGCATTTCTATCCAGTATTCTACTACGCTAGAATAAGTAAAGAAATGCACTAGTTTAATAACAGGAACCACCCCAAGTGACCGAAAGGTCTTTGAGGCTTCTTCTTGTCATTGTAACTCCTGTAACTCTTTTTAACTCCTTCTAAATAACTGGGCGGGGTATCGTAAGAGTGACAATCTACAAAGAGGGGCTCATTACCTTGAATTTCAACAGATTCGGTGAAACAATAACTGTAATTCAGTGTTTCTAAACTTTTTGTTACGACGACCCCCTAACTCCCAAAAATTATGGTTGCGCCCCCTCCCTCATTAATTACACTGGTATGCATATGAAATTTTTTTGTCTGCTGTGAGGGTTTTTTCAACTCATATTATATAATTCGACCATGCTGAATTCGAAAATGACATTGGTTTTCCTCAATCAGGTCAGGTTTTTTCTCTATTGGCCATTTATTTTAAGTCCAATTTTATCCCCAAATTTATTGATTTTTTTAGCTTAAACACTGTAGATACGAGTAATATTATAAGAACACTCGTGAAAAATGAAAACATTGTGTGAATAAATACTTTTATTCATACAATGAATATGGAAAAAAGTTTATTGAGGAAGGAATGAAGTTTTTTTGGCTTTCCGTCTGTGTTTTTCTTCGGGCACGTCTCGCTTCAAACACCAGCAATAGTCCGCCAGCATATTGATATCCCAGTTTCCCTGGTACCTCTCTTCCATTATTTTGATATCTTGGTGAAATCGTTCACCCTGTTCCTCACTATAATCCCCGCAATTTTCAGGAAAATAGTCCAAGTGGGACCACAAAAAGTGCATTTTTATGGACATGCGCGACCCATGAGCTTTGAAAGCTTCCATCAAGTTTTCGACAACAGACTCGTATTCTGGACTTCTACGCTTGCCAAGAAAATCAGTGACAACTGATTTGAATGCCTGCCAGGCATTCTTCTCAGTTGGAGTCATTGCGTTTTCGAACTGAGTATCCTTGATAAAAGTTCGAATTTGAGGACCATCAAAAACCCCAGCATTTAGTTTAGCATCAGATATATGAGGAAATTTACTCTCGAGATATCGGAATGCTGAACCCTCCTTATTCATGATTTGATGAAATTTTTCATCAAGCCCAGCTTAATATGAAGTGGTGGGAGCAAAATTTTTGTTGGTGGTACAAGGGGCACTGAAACGACATTATGCGACCCAGGTTCAAAATTCTCTCTGGATGCCCATTCACGCTGTGTGTAGTGCTTCTCATCCGCTCGGCTATCCCATTTGCAGAGGAAACATGGGTATTTCGTGTATCCCCCTTGCATTCCCAATACAAATGCCACAATCTGAAAAAAAATGAAAATATTTAAAGAATTTAGAGAATTTGTTCTATCCGATAAAAAAATCTATGCACTGGACTGTATCACTTCTGTGGGGAAGTTAAGTGTTCTTATACGCTCTCAAATAACCTTTGGAAAAACAACACAGTCAATAGCAATAGTTTACTTATGATATTAGTATTACCTTCAAATCTCCACAGATCCTCCAGTTATGTTGGTCGTATACGAGAGCATCCAGTAAAATTTCATGTTATCGTAGCTCTCAGTAAGTTGTACGGAATGTGCTACAGGGACTGATGCAACCCTATTCCCAATGTTGAGAAGTACTGCTTTCAAACTTCGTTTAGACGAGTCTATAAATAGCCTCCATTCTGATGCGTTATATGGCAGGCCCAAGGATTCGATTAGCCCCTCAACATTGCAGCAGTACACTAAGGAAGAGGTATTTTCGTGCACTGCAAAAAACTTGCGGAATTCTTCCTCTCGTTTCCTATACCAGGAGAATGTTGTTCCCGGAGCCAGCAAGTTGTCCTCTCGAAGTCGTGAGCCCAAGATCTCGGCAGATAATTTGGAAAGTCCTAAATCCCTGGTAAGATCATTAAGTTTGGCCTGGTTGAGAGGCCTCGGCTCATTTGAAGCGGTATTTTGAGGTATATACGACTGGGACTGGTCATTGGCATTGGTCATTGATTCATCATCAGAATAATCGAAGTCCAGGGTTTGAGGTGGGTCGGGTATTGGAATTCCAGGACCATGGGGTACAGGTCTCATAGCAGAAGGAATGTCAGGGTATACGACAATGTGTTTATTCTTCTTGTTAACTCCTGAAAATAGAAACACAGAAACATGGATATAAAACTTGCATATGAAATAGAAGAAGCATTCAGACAGTGGCGGCTCGTGAGGGAAGGCTGCGGTCTGTAAGATATGAAATAGGTCGATGGAGTCTGTATATTTTCTTTCTTTTTCATTCATATTGTCCCTTCGGGGACAATATGAATGAAAAAGAAAGAAAATATACAATCATTGTATATGTAAATGTAACTTGTATAACAATATGTATGTGTAAATGTATTTTCTATAACAATATGTATATGTAAATGTATGATTACCATTATGGTGAATATTATGCTATATATGGTGAATATTACATTATGGTGAATATTATGTCAAGTTTCATACGAGGATTTCAAAATATTTAAGAAAAATAAATTTATAAGCCCACCTTGGAGGTTTGTCATGCAGAAATAGCAATCTGTCACGTGATCCTTTCCTTCTCTCCAAATCATGGGAATTCCAAAAGGCAAAGATTTCGCTCTGCCTTTGCTCCATCTTCTCAAATTTTCAATGCACGTCTTGCAGCACATATGAGGGGCGAAATTTTTGTCCTGGTCCCCTAGCTTAATTCCAAAGTATGCTCTATACATTGTCTTCACAAATTTAGTGATTTGGGACTGGTTATTTGGCATGGTAACCAGTGGCGGATTTAAGGTGCGCGGGGCCCTAGGCCGGTTGAGTGCGGGCCCCAAACTACGCAAAGCTAGCTTAATTAACTGAAATGAAGATTTACACCCCCATCCCCCAGTGGTGACCTTACGGGGCCCTCAAATCAATGGGCGAGCGAAGCGTTAAAATAAATTTACTTTTTAAACAATATTCAATTTATTGATAATTAATTAGCCAAATGACCATTTCATAGTTGAACATTACACATTTGTTTTTTTTAAGCTTAACAATAAAAAATAACTATAATAATACACCATTAACAAAAAATAACTATAATAATACACCATTAACTAAAGAGAATACCACTTGACTGACATGCAAATGATGCAATGAGTGGGTTTTGTTTATTGCAGGCAATTTGTACAGTACACTTAACTATTTCTCAGTCAAAAAAGATTTTTTTCTAGCCTTCTTACTTGCAAACTGTTTGATGACATCAGTAAAATCAAGCACCCTTAATTTCTCATGCTCAATGCTCAACAGGGTGAGTGAAGACAAACGGTCCTGCCCCATGGTGTTTCTTAGATAATTCTTGACTAGTTTCATCTTGGAGAATGATCGCTCCCCACTGTAGTTTGTGACAAACATGCAGAGATAGAGTCGTAATACAATTTCAACATTGGCAAATGTTTCTACCATGTCATGTCTGTGAATTATCTCATACATTTCTAGTTCAGGACTTTTTTGCAGCCTTTGCACCACCTGATGAAGGAGCACTTTCAGGTGAATCTCTTGGAATGGATTTCATAAGGTGTGCAAACTGCAAAAGCTCCGACTCCAATCCAGCCTCCAAGTCCTTAGGATATGAAGACACAAGCTTTTCAGCAGATGCTTTAAGCTCAGTGTTCGTTTTGTTTGAGATTTCTGATAAAAACCCAAATTTCTCTCGAAGGTCGCTGTAAGCAGCAATGCGTTGTTGTAGGGCAGCACAGAGCTTGTCAATGATGGGCAAGAATGCAGTCACTCTAAACTTGTCTCTCCCTGTCAGCATAACATCCTCCGCGGAGTCTAGTTCATCGTGGTGACGCTTGCGCTTCCTAATACGCTGCGTGTCGGCGTAGTATGCATCATTACTCGTCACATCACAGGGATCACACTTAGCCATAGCTTTTGCTTCAAAGTCATCGAACTGGGATCTCAGGTCTTTAGCAAATTGTAAAAGAGACTCTAGCAGTGTGACAGCTGTGTTGAGGGAGAGCCCAGATTTTTGCAGCTGGATACTGCTACTCTGAAACCTTTCCAATACTGTATCCCAAACTTCAAGAAGAATCACTGTTTCAAGTTTTTTCAAACCTTTGAGAAGACCACTTGCTTCAGCTCTTGTTTCAGCTGGCTGATTCTGATCTGAGAATAACTCTTCCAGAACAATGATGTTTTCTTTGTGTGCTCTACTGAGAGCAGCTACAGCATCTGCTCGTGCTGACCAACGAGTGTCTGAAAGTATTTTATCAACTTTCAACTTCTTATCTTTATTAGTCTCTAGTACCTCACGGTGTCTCCTCCAACGATAAGTAGATGCAACAAGAAAGGAGTACACATTTTGTACCAGAGCAAACAATGACACTGCAGCAGGACAGCTTTCTGCAGCACACTTAGCCACCAAGTTTAAGGAATGAGCCATACATGGTATGTACTCAGTTTCACTACACTCATTCTTGATTATCTGTTGGGTCCCCAGATATTTACCAGACATGTTGCTGGCATTGTCATAGGACTGTCCTCGGCAGTCGATAACTGGAATGTTCTTCTCTTTAAGAAAATCAAGAACAGTTGTAGCAATATCTCTGCCAGTGTGGCTTAGCATGGGAATAAACTGCAAAAACCTTTCAACTGGACCTGTAGTAGGCAGTACATAGCGGATTGTAAAAGTAAGTTGATCCATGTGTGAAATATCAGGTGTGGAGTCAGCAGAAATTGAGAAGTACTTTGCTGTTTTTACTTCATCTGTTATTGAGGACATAACCTTTTCTGCCATTATTCCAATGACTTCCTCAGAAATGACATGGGACAAGTAGGAAGTATGACCACTACCTTTGTTTGCGTGTTTCTTGATATGTGCTGCCAAGAAACTGTCGTATGTGCTCAGCAGCTCTAGAATCCCAAGATAGTTTCCATTGTGTACTGATCCAATTACTTCATCTTTACCTCGAATGGCTAGCCCGCGTTCGCAAAGTAGCTTTAAAACATCTACACACCTCCTCAATACTGCTTGCCAGTACTCGCATTCACTTTCATATTGTTGTACTAGATTAGAGTCAATACGGGGACCCGCAGTCTTTCGATATATCATTTCGACCATACTTTTCCTGTGCTGATCTGACCTACTGTGAGATTCTATGACATACCTAGCGTTCTTCCAACCATTGAAGCCAGTTGTGAATGAGCTTTCCACCTTTGACATAAGCTTGCAAGCAAAACAATACACTTTACCAGTTGTTTTAGAGTAACAGAGCCATTTAAGATTAATTTCTTGGCCAGATAATGAATGAGTTCGAGTGAATAATGTCTTTGTACAATGACGGGTTCTGTTTAGCTCTTTCACAGCTGACTCTTTGAAGTCACCATCACAGTGTCGACATTCTGCGCTTCCCTTTTTCAACCAATAGTCACACACATTTTCAGTAATTATTTTAGGCCATAATCCAAGATCCGTTTCAAATCCTTGTTCAGTACCGGTATTCATAACTTTCACTTCCTCTTGTGTCTCCTCACTGTCACTGTGTTCAGGTTCAATTGCGCTAACTACACTAGGTTCAGTACTAGTTGTGGCTTCTCCAGTTGTTTCAGGCGTAATTGGTGTCTCTACTGATTCAGATTCCGTTTGACCGGATTCAGTTTGAGTTTGTGATTTTGCAGATTCAGATACTGTTGGATATGTCAACCATTGAGTTATTTTTGGTAGTTTTTTTACTCTTTGGTTTACGTCTGCCTTTTCTTGTCGTTTAACGGAGCCAGCTTTATACTTCCTCCCTTGATCACGATCACGACTTGTTGATTTCTCCATTGTGCCTCAGTGCAGCCTCACTGCCTTATCCTGAAACATAAAACATAAAAACAAACTATTTACACTTGACCCTCGGTTTAGTACTAATTAATACAGTTTAATTAATTAATTAAATAGAGACACTAAACAGTTGTTCGGGTGAAAAAGTCGCTTTATGGGAAAAGTCGCCAGCCCCCACCAGTGGCGACTTTTTCCTTAAATATGTATAAAATGTATTTATTATGAAATCTAAGCTAAACTGACCTAACCTAGCCTAAGTACGTTTCATATAAAAAAATTAATTACATTAATTTAACATTTTTCAACTTATTTATGTTATTATAAAGCTGACTAAAACTCCCCCATCCCCATTTATTGACTGGCGACTTTTTCGAGATACGACTTTTACCATTACTTACCACTAAACACACTCACATGTGCACTCCACAGCGGCCTGAATAGAACTAAACTCCCGCCAGCAAAGAGAGTGATACCATAATTATCACTAATCATTAATCAATTGTATTATTTATAGTGGAATCCAACATTATAATTATATGTGAGGGCGCGGGGCCCTCACAGGCGCGGGGCCGTAGGCCATGGCCTACTCGGCCCCCCCCCTAAATCCGCCACTGATTGGTAACCGTCCCACATATGTAGCAGAATCTATTGGGATCATTTTTACACGCTCTATTCATTATGAAATATTTTATCTATATGCCTGAAAAGTAAAAAAAGATATTATACAAGTGAAACAAGTGATGATAGATGTTACTGTTCCAATTCCACTTTGACAAAATCACGAAAAATTCTATTTTACTTATGAGGCCATAGCCGGATAACCTGAGCTGATTGAGAAAAAGGGATTGCAGATTCGAAATCAGCAGGAAAAACTCTATAAGAATCACTTACAAAACCCTTGACAGCAAAATTGATGCATACCAGTGTTATCAATGATTCAACTAACTAAAGTGACATGTACAATTATTCATACTTGTATTATTAATCAGATTTTTGGAGGTAACCAAAAAGCGCCTCCCTAAACAACAGTACGCGCCACCCCACGGGGGGCGCGTCCCACAGTTTGTAAATCACTGCTGTAATTGGTACTTTCTGGAATGGGTGGGAACCTTTTTAAACCAATGGAAGTACCTTTTAAAATCGTTTCTTCAACATTTTGTTTACGAAAATTTAGATTAATTTATAAAGTAAATTCCTCTTTCACAGACTACGTAGAAGGTACCGTATTTCCCGGCGTATAACGCGCACTTTTTTCCCCTAAAATACTCCAAAAATCACCCTGCGTTAAAATTAACTCGTTAAAATTGTACATGTGAAGCGAATTTTATTTTCCTAAATTTTCTCTTCAAAATAATTTTCTCTTCAAAATTAGGGTGCGCATTATACGCCTGGAAATACGATATGTTACATTCTTTAGGCGTGGAAATGACTCTATATGAGTGCTAAACAGACACTTTTAATTATATTTTTATAATGGATGGCCTTGAATATGGTCATTACTCTAAGAATTAATATATTGAGTTGAATTTTTATTGAACTGAATAACCTTTATTAATAATAAAATAAACACATTAGTTTCACAATTTACAATGACAAAAATAATTGTGAAGCTGGACTATTTATTTTATTTAAGTTGGCCCTTAAACTTTAGGCTTTACTGGGCTCTTATTAAAAATAAACAGCTAGTTGTTATTAATTAATAATAAATAAATAAGTAAATAAGTATTATTAATAGTTAAAGTATATATTAATCTTAAATTATCATTACTGATATGACAAATGCAAGGTCACCATCGAAGGTATTATACCAATACTATACAAAGAAACCAATATTATACATGAGAGATAAGAACTGAACAATCACAAGAAATGTGTCTTTAGTACTAGATTTTAAACAGAGCTGGGCACTTGCGTTTTTTTGCCCGTTTTTTTGCGGTACTGCGGTACTGCGGTACTACTACCGCACTACCAAACCGGTACCGCATAAGCAGTACCGCAAAGGATCGCTGAAAGTACAGCAGTACCGCTACCGCATTCAAATTTCCCGCGGTACTTTCCGCGGTACCGACCAACACGGTAGTACCGCAGTACCGCAGTACCGCAAAAAAAACCGCAAGTGCCCAGCTCTGCAGTAGATTACACACGAGAAATTAATAGACAATAGTAATGGACATTAATCCTAGATTTTTGTTAGTATGTCATTATTAATCGGGATTTCAACTTGGTTTTAAACGAATTTACATTCACAATATTTTTATATCAGCATTTAAATCATTCCATAGTTTCAATCCAATGAAAATGGGTAGTTTTTGTGATGTAGACAATCTAAATTAAGGCATAACATGCTTGGATCTATTTCTCGTCTGATACGAGTAGATTTCTTGATGGGTTACAAAATATCTATTTACCCATTGTAAATTAATGATTTTGTGCTTACACTCGTAAATAAAAATAAAGTGTACCAGTTTTATTACATCATTGCGCTTTAGTAGGTTTAGCTCTTTAAATAATGCACTAGAGCAGGGGTGGCCAACCTTTTACATTTCATTCGCCAATTTTTTCACGCATGAGTTCAGATGCGCCATACAAGTCTTGTACCCCCATTCAATTCTTGTATAAAATATGTTAATATAGATATATTTAGCATTTTTACATGATATAATGATTTAATATAAAAACAATGTAAACATTACTTACCTTAATGAGACTTTTGAGTCTGTTTTGATTTCACCAAGCTTTTAATGTTTGGAGTTAAATTAGTTACTGAGAGCAGCAATGCACCACTTCTAATCATCCAATGCGCCATTTTGGCGCATGCGCCATTTGGCGCATGCGCCATAGGTTGGCCACCCCTGCACTAGAGTGATCAAGGAAATCAGCATCAGATAATAACCTTATTGCTCGTTTTTGGATGACAAAGATACCATTTAATGCGTTGTTAGCGGAGTTTCCCCAAACAAGGGTGCAGTACGTTATATAAGGAAGAACAAGAGTATAAGAAAGAGTCAATAAAACCTGTTTTGGGATTACATTTCTAAGTTTAAGCATTATAGCAACGCTCCTTCAAATCTTTTTTGCGACATAATTTACATGATCACTCCATTGCAAATTCTTATCTAGCATTACACCAAGAAATTTTGTTGCAGTACACTCCTTTATAGCGATTTCATTAATATTAAGTTCATCAAGATATACATTTCTTTTATTAGTAAAAATCACGAAATTTGTTTTACTGGCGTTTATGAAGAATTTATTGATGATCAACCATTTCATTACACTGATGAATTATGAATGAAATATATTCTTAGCTAAACATCTTTGCAAGAAAAAGACAGTTGTATCATCTGCAAACATTATGAAGTTCAGTATATCAGATGAACGTGGAAGGTCATTTATATATAATAAAAATAACAGTGGACACAGAACTGAGCCCTGTGGTCCATTATGTTTGACAAGCGCTTTAGTTGAGCAAACCTTATTTATTGATACAAAATGATATCTACTGGGCAAATAACTTTTAAACCAATCACTGATTGCTCCTCTGAAGCCGTAACAATATAATTTATTAAGTAGAATATTATTGTCTATTACATCAAACGCCTTACTCAAATCCATAAAGAGTGGTATCATTATTTCTTTGTTCTCCTTAGCTATATTTACATTTTCCATAAGATTTAAAATAGGCATTTCCGTTGTTTTATTATTATGGAAGCCGTATTGATTTGGAGATAATAAATTGCAGGATTCTAAATATCGCTGCATTCTAGTTTTTACAATTTTTTCAAAAACTTTGCTGAACACAGATAATGAACACACCGGCCTGTAATTTGTTGCTTTAAAAAGGGGTGCTATATAACCAGTTTTTAGCATTGATGGGAATATTCCTTTGGAAATACTTTGATTGATAATTTTAGCCAAAGTTACAGATATCTTATCTTTAACAAGTTTCAATATAGGTTATGAATGTTATTTTTTGTATTTTTTTAAATTTTTTTAACTTACCAATAATATTCCGGACCTCAGTAGAGGTAGCAAGAACAGAAGAAATTGAATTTAGTGAGCTGGGTGGCATATATTCTAGAGGTGAGTGATCATTATTTAGTGAGCGAAGCTTATCTGCTATTGAAGTAAAATGTATATTTAAAAAGTCTGCAATAGAAGTATCATCAATAATTTCTTTATTATCAACACTTAATTTCTCTATTGAATATAAAATCTTTGTATAATTTGTATAAAAATACTACAAAAATATAGTCTTTTTAAGACTTTATGTTCTCATTACTAAAGAATGTTTAATCGTCAAAATTTTACTCGATTAGCGTGATAAGAAAAGGAAACTTTAAATATTTAAAGATTTTGCATCCGAATGTTGTATACAAAAGTTTTGTTACGCTTCAAGGCAGAATCTATCTATCTATCTGTCTATCTATTTATCTATGTGTCAATCTACTATATATATATATATATATATATATATATATATATATATATATACCTTACCTTACCTTACAAAGGTTCCGCGTGATGATTTCTCATTTCGCGAAGGTCAAGCTTGTCGCCCCTCCTCTCGAGTTGGCCTGGTGAAGTAGTGAGTTGGATTCTTGCGCTCTCCACCTCACATAGCCAGGTACGCCCGGCTCATCGGGGATTGTTCTGAGCCAGGCGTCTAGTCTTCTTTTGAAGATTTCCACTGCAACTCCCTTCGTGTTTCTTAGGTCTTTGGGCAACTGATTAAACAGTTTTGGTCCTCTCACTACAAAACTATTTTCTTTCAGGGTTAAGGATGTTCCCTGTCTCGCCTTCAATTTGGGAATACGACACAGTCTACCGCTTCTACTTTCCATCGTTGTTTGTGGAGTTATGGGATTCAGAGTAAGATTAGGGACTAGTTTCTCCATTATTTTCCAAGTGTAAATAATGGTGTATCTCTCTCTTCTCCTTTCCAGTGAATATAGGTCTAGTTCTCGTAACCTTTCCCAGTAATTTAGTTCTTTGCACCCATTGATCTTGGCTGTGAAGCTTCTTTGGATCCCCTCCAGCTGTCTAATGTCTTCTTTTTTATATGGGGAAGTTAGGACCGAGCAGTATTCTAATTTGGGTATTATCAGGGTTTTCAGTAGAGGAATCATTACATTCCTATCCCTTCGTTTAAAAGTTCTCAATATCTGACCCGTTATTCTCTTTGCTCTGTTTACTGCTATCTTATTTTGTGTTTCAAATTTCGCATCATCTGTCATTACAACCCCTAAATCTTTTGCTCTGGAATTTCTCTGAATTTCCTGTCCATTTGGGGTATAATATTCCATGCACTTTAGGTCTTCTCTTTTTCGTACCGTAATAGCTGAAATTTCTCGGTGTTAAACTTCGTAATGTTGTCTTCAGTCCACTTGTAGATTTTGTTTATGTCGGTTTGTAGAGATCCTATGTCTTCTGGGTTTCTTATTTTTCTACTGATCTTTGTGTCATCCGCAAAGGATGTTACTGTGCTGTCTCTGTTAACGTCCTCATCTATGTCAGTTAGCATGATTATGAAGAGTATATATATATATATATAGCACACAAACTATATGGAAACTAAAAGCACACCTTTCCTAGTAATTTAGTTCTTTGCATCCACTGATCTTGGCTGTGAAGCTTCTCTGAATCCCTTCTACTTGACCAATGTCTTTTCTGTATGGGGATGTTAGGACCGAGCAACCCTCCAACTAGGGTATGACCAGTGTTTTTAACAGAGGAATCATTATATTCCCATCCCTTCTTTTAAAGGTTCTCAGTATCTATCCAGTTATTCTCTTTGCTCTGTTTACTGCTATCTTATTTTGTGTTTCAAATTTCGCGTCATCAGTCATTATAACTGCTAAATCTTTTGCTTTGGAGTTTCTCTGAATTTCCATTCCATTTAGGGTATAGTATTCCATGGATTTTAGGTCCTCCTTTCCTCTGTACCTTAATAGTTGAACTTTTTCAGTGTTAAATTTCACATTATTGCCTTCAGACCAATTATAGATTTTGTTCACGTATGTGTGTAGAGATCCTATATCCTGCGGATTTCATATTTTTCTACTAATTTTTGTGCCAGCTGCAAAAGATGTTACTGTGCTGTCACTGGTAACTTCATCTTCTATATCAGTTAGCATGAATACGAATAGCAATGGAGCTAATACTGTTCCTTATGGTGCTGAGCTGAGGACCTCTGACTCTGATAACGATATTCCTTGAACAGTAACGACTTGCTGCCGTTCACTAAAGAAATTATATACCAATTTTCCTCTTTTTCCTCGTTATACAGTATTTCAGTTTATGTGCTATGATTCCATGATCAAACTTGTTGAACGCCTTGGCAAAGTATGTGTATATCACATAGTTTTCATTGTTTTCGAGTGTATCAATAATGTTGTTATAGTGTCCTTAGTTGTGATAGGCATAGGCGTAGGCATAATCTTCCTTACCGGAATCCATGTCGGTTATCATTTATTTTTTCAGAGTTTCCAAAAAGTCATGAACTCTTTCTTTTTCTCCTTCAAATATTTTGGTGAGATGAGACGTAAGCGACACTGGCCTATAGTTTTTAGCCTCGGATAGATCTCCCTTATGCACTGGAACTATGTTCGCTCCCTTCAGGATGTTCGGTATTTTTCCCGTGTCTAGTGATAGTTTCCATATCAAATATAGGGACTTAGCGATTACATTCTTGTAGTTTTTGATTAGTGTGGCATTTCAATTGTCCGGGTCTGCTGCCGAGTGCTTTTAGTTCCCCTATAACTTGTTATACTGTACTTTCCCCTCGTACTTTTTCTTCAAAGAACATGTTTCCATTGTATATTAATATATATATATATATATGTTAACCCCTCCGTCTATGGCCCTGGGGTGGTTCGGATCGACGGGGTTCTGGTTAGGAGGCAAGCAACGGATGTGTGACTTGAAGTGGTTTTCTTCTATGTTACTCTCCGAGTTCTTCTATAGTGGCTCGGAGGACTCTGGTAGATTTGCAATCTAAATGCTGAAGGTTCCGGATTCTTCTTATAGCGTATCCGGAAAGTTTTCTAAGTTTTTCTGAAGAGAGCAAGGCTCGAAGGGGACAATAAAAAGTTTCTCCAATTGTAACTTTACTGCTAAAAGATACAGGTAGTGCTCAGCCTCTGAATTAGCTTCTGAATGCCAATGGAATAATTTTAATGGGTTTATATACCCAAAAACTGCTAACATTATTATTATTAAATGCTAAGAAGGCTGTATTATTTTTGCACAATATTTAAAAATAAGTAAATTTTTTAGCTGTGGTAAGGCTTGAACGAGTAAACAAAATATTTGAAGACGAAACCATATTTTTATCTTAAACCGCGACTTTTCAGATCTGATGTTATCATGATCTGCCAAGTTAACTAAAAGTGGAAATCGGACTATGCATCTTTACACTAAAATATGCATATGAGTGAAATTTTAAGGTTTAAGATGTACAATTTCATGCTTAGGCAAGACATGATCTCATTGTTTATAACGAAAGAGAGTGTATACAAAATGTGAACATTGCAAAGCTTAAACAGGATTCCTTATTAAGCGAAATCTAAAAAAATGATTATGAGATTTTAAAAAACAACAGGTCACCAATTATTTAGCAAAGTAGAAAGCAAATCAAAAATTTTATCCAAACTCGCGTTGGGCGATTTTGGTCCTTATGTAAAAATGAATACACACACGTACATACATATGAGTATAGGCATTATATAAAGTTAAATATATAAGAATATACAGAATTATATAAATACATGAACCATATAACACATGAATTTTTAAAATGGATACTTTTTCTTACAATGGATACAGAGACTATATAAATGAATACAAGAATTTCATGAAGGATAAGATAATATAGGAATATGGGAATTATTTATGGTTCATTTTTACAGGGCTCTTCCCTCTAGAATGATATTAATATAATAACGTAACAGCCTAACTAATGCTAACTAGATGATAACTATTGGTTTTATAATGCAGATTTATATATACAACATAAGTCGGGTGGTTAAGTCTAGTTCACGTGGTCTGGGTACGCACTCTTGGTCGTGCATAAATAGTTTCATGTTCCGTGTCACTTGGTTTTCTTTGTTCCCAGAATGATCTTTTCACCACAAATATACCGAGGATAATAGCACATACAATAATGATACTAACGGCAGATGTTGAGAAAATGGCTACCGGTTGTAGTATTTGTAAGAGATTATTTTGGTTATCATCAGAATTTTAAACCGGCTCAATTGATCATTCCATTCAGGGGCATGTAGTTCGGGTAGGATGGTTACAGGTTTTATGGAGAGATTTAAGATCTCTATGACGGGTTTAAATTTAATTGGCGACGGAAATGGGTATGAGTTATTAAGGGTAACCTTATACGGGTTGTATATTTGGAGGGCTTTTGAACGCAAGGAGCAACCAATTGGTAGCCGAATAACCATAGGGATTGTAATGAGGGAATAATTCGATGGACACTCGAGGGTAGCGGCAGTCCTGTTCGCGAAGGAAACCCAGATGTCTGGTCCAATTCGTAGTTGGATGGTTTTAGGGGAATGAAATTTTTTAAATGAACATACGGGGGCATGCCGGTCACGAATTAAATCGATAAAGCAAGACCTAGTAGTGGGAAGAATAACTGGTTTGAGTGGAGGGCAGATGAGTTGTTTATTTGGTTGCGGGAATCGGCAATGCCGGACGTCGCTATCTGACATCATAGAATAAGCTGATAGATCTTTGGTGAGGAAAAGGTAAGGTGGTACGGTGGGTAAATACAATCGATAGACATTAGAGTTATTTTGGTAGGGTGTTGGGAAAGGGTGAAATTTATATACGTCATAAGTGAGGAAATCGAAAAATGGTATAATTATGAGGTATGTGTAGGGGCGTGGTCCATGTACAGTCCAGGTGTATTCTAGAAATTGAGGGTAATTAGTGTGGTTGAGTGGGAATATGGGTGATAATTTTAATTGTGACTGGGCGGTGTGAATCAAGGACTGGAGTATTTCCCATGGTATTAGGGTGGAAAGAGTGATTTTTCCATGGGCTAGCTGGGTTGCACGCAAAACCTTGGAATGAATCGTAGTTATTCGTTGTAAGTATTTATCGATTAGGGTTACTTGTAGGTTCATTATCTCTATTAATTCTATATATCTTTTGTGTTCTTTGTATTGAGCTAACATGGATTCAAGGTATGTGAATCTGTCCGAAAGGGAGTGGAGGAAGCGATTGTTTTCGTGTAATGACCTAATAGTTTGTTCTAACATGTGTCCATTATATTGTCGATTTCGCGCGAAGAGATTCAATTTAAGTTCAATTCTTTTAATATCTTCTTCGGTTGCTAATCCGAATAAACCTTTGAACAGTTTCCCTCCTATATCTATCAGTCCCCTTTTACTTCTTTGGTTAAAGTTTTCTGAATTTTTAGTTTCAGTTTGTATCCATGGTAAGGCTAATATTTCTGATAGGGCGCGTGCTGTAGTTTGAATATTTTCGAGGGTATTTTCTAACAGAACGCGACTAATCTGATCTTTTCCTTGGAAAGAATTCTGGACTTTACTTTCAAACGTTTTTAATTGGGTTTGTATCTGAAGGAGATTGATTTTAATTCTAGCAGGGGGTTGCAAATTTATATAAAGGTCTGCATGCCCTTTCAAAAATTTACCTTCTGCAAGTTTTTCTATAACAACTCCGGTAGAAATTTTAATGCTAGGTCTACAAGAGTAAATAATTTGGAAAATTATAAGGGGGACAATTTTATTCATTTCTACGCCTTAAGTTATACGGAGCTGGGGGTAGTTGTGTGGATACTTGTGTGGATACTTGTGTTGGTGGGCGAAGGGGTCGGCCTCGTTTTGGTGGCAATGGGGGTCGACCGTTGAGCTCGGATTCTGAGCGGGTTCGTTTCTTATGTGAAGGTTCTAGTTCACGTGGGTGATGCATTTGCGGGCGGTATGTAGGGTCCGTGCGTCGATCATCAATCGGCGAGGGTGGTGACAGAGGAGATGGTGGAGATGGTGGAGTTCCACTGAGTGATCCTCTCGAAGGGGTTTCTCCAGGGTCTGGGTCCGATGGGACGCTTGGCTCTGGGGCCTCCTCTTGTTCAGAGATTGCCTCGAGTAATGGTGGTATTACGAGGTACCAATCTTCGTCATGGGTAGCGGTTCCCGCGGTGACTACTTCAGTTTTTTGATCCCTGCCCGATTTGTTAATATCTTGACCTTTTGAAGGATAGGCGGCTCGAACGCCTGGCAGCTGTTTTTTGGGAAGGTGTTGTTCGGAAGCTATCTTCAAATTGTCAGCGTGAATGATCTTTAGTTTGGAATGATCCCGGAGGTCGAGGATTTCATAACGATTTTTTCCGAGGTCTTTCATAATCCTATATGGGCCATCCCATTTTGGGTATAATTTGCGATGAGCCCCTGGCGGTTTCACGCTCTTCAGATAACATCGCATACCGACGATTATAGTCCGTTGACGGGGATGACGCCTATGTTGCTCTTGCTCCATCTGTTGGTTTCGTTGGTCGAGGGCATAGCGGATTATGTCAAAAATCTTGAAAGATCGTTCAGCTAGTTGCTGATTTGCTTCTGCCATTTCGGAAGATGTTAGGACTGCCGGGTCGGTTTGGTCGGGCAAATCAAAAGGTAGACGCTTGTCGTAGTGATAGAGAACGAAATGAGGGGTGTCCCCGATGGACACATTATAGCCATTGTTGATGGCTGTTTGTACCATGGGAAGGGAATCATCCCATGTACGGGAGGATGCATCGACAACGTGGCGCAGGGCTTCCAAGATCTTTCGATTGTGCCTTTCCACTAAGCCGTTTGCCTGCGGATGGTATGCCACAATGTGTGTATTTTTAATTCTACACATGTTACAGAGTGACTCGAACAGTTTGGAAGTGAAACTAAGGGCGTTATCCGAGATTAGGATGGAAGGAGTGGTATGGTTTTGGATGACGCGTTCCACTAGGGCTCTTGCCACAGTTTCCGAGGTCTGGTCTGGAATGGCGGCTACTTCGCTGTAACGCGAGAAGTGGTCCGTAAACACAATGATGTACTGATTTCCCTTTGATGTTTTGGGAAATGGTCCCAGTATATCCATTCCAGTTCTTTGCCAGGGCCTCTGGCATACTGGATATTTATGCATTGGAGCGGTGGATGGTACGTTGCCCTTATGCTTTAAACACGACGGACATTCGGCGATGTATTCATGTACCGTTCTGTTCATCTCGGGAAAATGGTATCGCTCCAAAAGACTTTTGATGGTGCGATCCGGCCCCATGTGTCCATAAAAAGGTGAGTCGTGACAAAGTCCAATGGCTATATCAACGAGATCCTTTGGTATCTCCACGAGGTCGTTTCCATCTTCGTTCCTGAAATGTACGAGCCCATCTTTGAGGTTGTACTGTTCTTTTACCTTCGATGGTTCCTTTTGTTCCAGGCGCGCCCGAAGGTTTTGGGTGTGTTGGTCCTGTTGTTGGGAGTATTGCAGACACTCGTAGTCGAACACAGGAAGAAGTCCTATTTTATTCACTCGGGCGTCGGGCTTGAGTCTCGACAATCCGTCTGGAATAACTTGCAGTTTTCCCGGTTTGTATACGATTTTCGCTGCAAAATCCTGAATCAACAGAGCCCATCTACTCAATCGTCCTTCAAGTAGCTTGTCCTTGAAGAGGTACGTGAGTGGCTTATGATCAGTCTTGATGGTTACATCGTAGCCATAGACGATATTTCGGAATTTTTTCAAAGCCCAATATACCGCTAGGGCCTCTCGGTCCGTAGTGGAATAATTCCGTTGAGGTGCAGAGAGAAGTTGACTGGCATAAGCAATGGGTAATTCCACACCGTCTACGTCCTGTAACAGGACGGCTCCTAGTCCATAGGAGGAAGCATCTGTGGCTATGATGAAGGGTCTTGTGTAATCAGGATATTGTAAAATGGGATGACAGGTTAGTTTATTAATTAAAGTTTCAAAGGCATGTTGGTGATCGGATTCCCAGTTAAATTTCGAATTTTTCTGGAACAAATTAGTAATGGGTTTAGCAATATTCGAAAATTGGGGGATAAAGTTCCGATAGAATCCGACAAAACCAATAAATGCACGGGCGTCGTCGATGGTCTTGGGTACAGGGTACCTTTCCAGGGCTTCGAGTTTGGCTGGATCAGGTTTAATTCCTGTGGACGAGAGTAGGAATCCTAGGTATACCAGGGATTCTTGTAAAAAATTGCACTTTGCAAGCTTCAGTTTAAGGTGTGCTTTTCTCAAGTGTGATAGCACATTATGAAGGCGTTGAAAGTGTGTTTTTATGTCCGAACTATAGACGATAATATCGTCAAGATACACGAGAGCTTCGACACCTAATAGGTCGGAAAGGACTATATTCATCAACCTAGAGAAATTAGCAGGCCCATTTCGGACTCCGAAAGGTAAAACCTGGAATTCGTAATGGCCTCGGTTAGTGGAGAAAGCAGTCAATGCCCGAGATTCGGGACTGACCTCCATTTGCCAATAACCTGATGCTAAATCGAGGGATGAAAAAAAGTTCGCTTTCCCTACGTTCAGAATTGTTTCCTGCATGTTTGGAATCGGGAAACGGTCTGGGATGGTAATGTTATTCAGGCGTCTAAAATCTATACAAGGGCGAGATGTTCCGTCCTTTTTGGAGACGAGAATCATAGGAGCGGACCAGGGACTAGCTGAAGGCTGAATGACATCCTGCTCCAACATGTCCTTGATGTGTTCCTCAATAGTGACTAACTGAGAATGTGGAACCCGATAGGGAGGAATGAAAATGGGTTTGGAATTGGGTTCCAACTTGATTTCAAAAGGGACCAAATTAGTTCGGCCCAGAGGATCTCCGGTTAGGGCAATCACATCTTTATTTCTTATCAGGAAATCGAGAAGTGATTCCATTAGTTTGGGATCCTGTAAAGCTGGTGACTCCTGAAGGGAGTGCTTCAGACATTTCTTATATTCTTCTTTTAATATTGAAGGCTTTAATTCTAAG
The DNA here is from genome assembly GCA_023014485.1 of Bathynomus jamesi. Taxonomy (NCBI): domain Eukaryota; kingdom Metazoa; phylum Arthropoda; class Malacostraca; order Isopoda; family Cirolanidae; genus Bathynomus; species Bathynomus jamesi. The sequence continues at coordinate 293,976 of JAJOZX010005623.1, forward strand.
GAACTGGAAACACGATTTATCATACTGATGGGGAAATCTGAATCTACTTCTACTGTGGAAACAGTTCCTATTTTCTGATTTGAAGTTAATTCTATAGGACTTTCTCCTTTGTTTAAACAAACAACAGGGATAGCTGAATTCTGACTCTGACTAAGGACTTGGGCAATAAGAACATCTCTTTTGAAATTACTTTTCTCTGTAATCAGAGTACGCTCTGACTCTAATAATTTTCCTTGACTGTTAACTACTTTTGCTAGGAAACAAATCTTCTCATAAGGTGCTACTGTTATATGCTCGGTAGGGCATATGAAAAATTGTGAATCTGATTCTGGTTCGGCGACTAAAATTTGCCTTATTGGCTGAACTGAAGCTGGCTGACTGGAAACTGACTGACTGGAAACTGGCTGACTGGAACTGGCTGACTGGAAACTGACTGACTGGAAACTGACTGACTGGAAACTGACTGACTGGAAACTGACTGACTGGAAACTGACTGTCTGGAAACTGACTGACTGGAAACTGCCTGGGTTGATCCAACTGGATTCAACAACTGGAACTGATTACCCTGGGGTCTGATTTCTGGAGCGGTTGTCCCTCTGGATGCAACCGGCCGACTTGATCTGCTATCAAGTAGAGGGGGTTTCCTATTTCTTTCGGAAATCTGAACTGAGCTAAGTCTATTAGCATTAAGTTGTCTGTCATCCTCGCGGAGATGGTGTGTCCTATTTCGACACTTTACTAACTTTCCGGCTGGGTAAATCTCCCATTGATTCCGGTTAAAAAAATCCATCCCTAGTAGGATGTCTGTCTGAAAGGTGGCGACTGTGTCCACTATACAACATTTCGCGGGGTATACCGCGTTTCCAATTTCTAAATATAACTCAATTTCTCCGTATGTGGGTATGGGTGTGCCCGTAACTCCTCTAAGTTGGCAGGATGGTGCCTTAAGTTCATATTTATAATTTGTACTCTCTAGTAATTCATCTACGCATTGTTTCTTAATTAACGTCGCGTGTGCTCCTGTATCTAGGAGAGCAGTTAAATCTTGGTTATCCGTACTACAATTTATTATTAAATCTAAGAGGTCCGCACCTATTATCCTGATGGGGAGTTTGTGTGCGTATCTGGGCTTACTACTGTAATTTAGGAGGGAGGAGGTTGAACTGCTGCCTCCAATGTAGGGTCTAAAAAAGGGCTCACATGGTCTTCTATGGGAGGACCTGGATCATATTCTACGGGAATATCATACGCTGAGGGTGTTCTTGAAAACTGTTCTCTGGGGAAAATGATTCCTCCCCGGGTACTTCTACGTACCGAACTAGTTGACCTTGCTGGTTGTATTGGGGTTTATACATGGGGTAAGAGTGTGGGTGACCCTGTGGTCGTGATCTATTGGGTTGGTAGTTCGACTGAGGCTGGGAATGGACTGGTTTCTGGGGATTGGTTGACTTTTGGGATACGTTTTGGGGACGTGGTTGGTTTGGTTTCTGAAAGTGGGGTCTATACCCTGCAGGGGCTTTATCAGCACACTTTTGGCGATCGCCACGGCGATGACCATGTTCGTGACAGTGGGAGCAATACGAGGGGTAATTACATTGACTTATCATATGCCCGAAACTATCACAGTTAAAACACTGTGGAGGAGGGCGTGTATTCTGGGTTTGGGGGGCTTGTTTCTGGGGTGTTCCCTGTATTTGCCTTGGTTTATATTGTTGTTGTTGTTGCTGTTGGTATTGGTGTTGTGGCTGCTGCTGAATATAATGTACAGGGGTTTCTCTACCCTTTCGGTAGTTTGGTTTGCTAAATCGGGGTGATGTTCCCGTGTTTTGTTTATGGCTACACTGACAGGTTTGTCAACATTTAAAAACTCCTGAAACTTTTTTTTAGGCGCTCCGGGTAGGTTTTGGTAAATGGTTGTGGCTACTATTAGATTTCTTTGTTTCGAAGTAAAAGTTATGCCACATGCATTTTCTGCGGCCCGGAGGGCTTCTCCTACAAGTTTGTGTGTACGTGTAATAAAATTGTTTAAATCCTCGTGTTCCTCTTTCTTCCATTTAGCTTGGAAGACTGCTTCTAATGTGGCTAAGGGTTGTGCAAGGGTTATTTCTTTAAAAAATTCTAATAGGTTTTGTTTAAAATCGTCCCATGTTATAGCTTCGCTAATTGATGGGACGTAAGTGACTGTGTCATGGGCATTTCCCTCTTTAGGGTCAATAAATCTTTTTGCTTCTCTGATTTTTATATCATCATCGGTAATATTCTCGCGTAAGAAATGTTGCTCTAAAGACTCAACCCAAGGTCTTACGCGCGGTTCAACAAAACGATTATCTATGGTCCCCTTAAAAATTAAAACAGTATGAGGAAGATTTACTAATCTGCCTAAGTTAATGTATGCTGGGGCGGGGGTTTGAGACTGAGACATACTGACTTGTGTGTTTGGGAATATGTTTGAAGGGCGCGGGGTAGGTGGAAAAATGGGTGTAGGTAATTCTTCGATGTCAGAAAGCGCACCGTCTGAATCGCTCATATGTGAAGGTACTTATTAATGTTCTAATTAGGTCTGCTTGACCGATCTTAATTCATGGAATGATCACTTAAGGGGTTTTCCTAACTACACTATCTAAAAAAAATAATGCACAACAATTTGCCTAACTCGGGGAAAATTTGAAAAGATTGCAAACAAAAATAAAAATGTAAACAAAATTTCACTCAAATGTACGTGATGGTATGGTAATACTATGTTTGGTACATTAAATAAAATTATACTATACTAACTAGAATAGTAAAAATAACTGAAAATAACTGTGACAATACTGTTTTCAATAAAAAGAGTGTATCACTGGTGTCTGAAGTGTTCACTGTGTTTTTTGTTAATTCTGGCTCAATACTAAATATTAATTGTTAATAATAATGACTTTTCAAATGTTTAGAAATTTTTTTAAAAAAGTTTTGTACTTAACAAGATTCCTACGGCGAAATCCTTTGAGGTGTGTCCTGAAGACGTGTCTGGCTGGCCACTTGTTCCTAGATGAAAAGTAGGCGTGAAGAACTTGGAGTCGTAACGCACCGGTTCAAGGGTGGATGTGACGAACTAGAAGTCGTGACACGCCGGTCAACTGGGTGTTGGTTCTGGTTCCAGAGTCTGGAAGACTGGAAGAATCCTGGAGTCGTGAAGATCCTGGTTAAAGGGTCGCCAGTTGTTAACCCCTCCGTCTATGGCCCTGGGGTGGTTCGGATCGACGGGGGTTCTGGTTAGGAGGCAAGCAACGGATGTGTGACTTGAAGTGGTTTTCTTCTATGTTACTCTCCGAGTTCTTCTATAGTGGCTCGGAGGACTCTGGTAGATTTGCAATCTAAATGCTGAAGGTTCCGGATTCTTCTTATAGCGTATCCGGAAAGTTTTCTAAGTTTTTCTGAAGAGAGCAAGGCTCGAAGGGGACAATAAAAAGTTTCTCCAATTGTAACTTTACTGCTAAAAGATACAGGTAGTGCTCAGCCTCTGAATTAGCTTCTGAATGCCAATGGAATAATTTTAATGGGTTTATATACCCAAAAACTGCTAACATTATTATTATTAAATGCTAAGAAGGCTGTATTATTTTTGCACAATATTTAAAAATAAGTAAATTTTTTAGCTGTGGTAAGGCTTGAACGAGTAAACAAAATATTTGAAGACGAAACCATATTTTTATCTTAAACCGCGACTTTTCAGATCTGATGTTATCATGATCTGCCAAGTTAACTAAAAGTGGAAATCGGACTATGCATCTTTACACTAAAATATGCATATGAGTGAAATTTTAAGGTTTAAGATGTACAATTTTAATGCTTAGGCAAGACATGATCTCATTGTTTATAACGAAAGAGAGTGTATACAAAATGTGAACATTGCAAAGCTTAAACAGGATTCCTTATTAAGCGAAATCTAAAAAAATGATTATGAGATTTTAAAAAACAACAGGTCACCAATTATTTAGCAAAGTAGAAAGCAAATCAAAAATTTTATCCAAACTCGCGTTGGGCGATTTTGGTCCTTATGTAAAAATGAATACACACACGTACATACATATGAGTATAGGCATTATATAAAGTTAAATATATAAGAATATACAGAATTATATAAATACATGAACCATATAACACATGAATTTTTAAAATGGATACTTTTTCTTACAATGGATACAGAGACTATATAAATGAATACAAGAATTACATGAAGGATAAGATAATATAGGAATATGGGAATTATTTATGGTTCATTTTTACACACAACATATATATATATATATATATATATATATATATATATTACTTTACTTTCGTTAAATTTGAGCAATTGTTAGACTTGACCTGTGTTCAATCCCTCTGCGGCATCTCGCCTCATTTGGGGGATGTGATGAAGGAAAAACTTACTTTCTACTTCAGGGCTCCCTAATAGCCACTTATATAGTTCGTCTGGGACTTCACACAAGAATCAGTGGAGATGATTTTTTAGTATATTTAAGTTGGTGGCGGAGTTTACTTTTGGCCGCACGTTAAAGTATTTTGCCCTCATATTCTGAGAATATTTTCCACCTTTGTTTTCATGGCTTCTTGTCCACCGTATCTGGGATAGTACAGAATCTAATGTAACTGTTCTCTCATTTCAGTGTGTTTTTATTTTATTTCTAAAGTTTGTCATATACCCCTCGAGTATCTTCCATATGCATATTACTGTGTATCGCTCACGTCTTCTTTCTAAAGACTAGAATTCCAGGGATTGTAGTCGTGACCAGTAGTCTTTATGTTTAGTTTCCTCTGTCTTAGACTTGAGGGATATTTTGTATGGTTTCTATGCTTGTTATTCAATTACTGGTAGGACTAAATTCTTCCATACTTTTAGCATGATTTTTGTTTTCCGTTATGGAAGCTCCTCCAGATAATTCAGGTTATTCTTCTACCTACTATAATCTTAATGTTATAGTGTTCTCTGAATTCTGCATCCGCTGACGTCATTACTCCAAGATCGCTGATTTTGGGTTTGGTCCTGCAGTGTTTTGTACCCTTTTGTACACATATTTTATAAGTTTGAATTTTTCTTCGTCGAGCTTCATAATGTCGTCTTCCGTCCATATGAATGTTTCAATGTTATTCTGTAATTAATTATTCTATGTCACCTTCGCTTGATATTCCCTCGCATATCTTTGCGACATCCCTGAAACACGATACGACATTGTCTTTAATATCTGTATCTACGTCTGCAATCATTATAATAAACGACAAAGGGAGCTAATACTGTACCTTATGGGACAGAACTGATGACTTATGAAACTTCTGATTTAACTCCATTTACTAATACTCTTTGTGTTCCTTGGGTCAAAATTAATTCTTGTTTTCTTAGGTTCGTGTCTATAATCCCATTATCACATTTATCGAAGGCTTTAGCAACATCCGTTTTTATTACCTTTATATTTTGACTTCGACACAACTCTTCCAGATTTTCTCTTCATGGTCTAATAACCGTGATGAATTTAGGTTAACACATGAGATAACAGCTAACACCAGAAAAAACAAACTGATTGGATTTGGTATTCACGAATAACACTAACTTAATCAATGATACAAAAAAACATCAACACATATCTCAGACCGCAACATTATCGAGGTTTCCACTAATGTGGCGAGAGCATTAAAAAAATACTCATACTGAAGAAAGAAACAAATTTAAGATTTTTAATCTGAACGCTAAGACTATAAATTGGGAAGAAATCAGATCCTATATGGCACGAATAGAGTGGGAAACAGTCTCAGACGATAAAACAACCGAAGAAATGCTAATAACCTTAAAAAAGACGTTGGAAATCTTAGAAAAATGTGTTCCGAAAGTACAGCCAAAGGGGAAGAGGAACTATTTTGAGAAGCAAAAGCGAACACTATTCCGCAAGAGAAGGAGAGTAGCCACAAAGTTAATTAATTGCACAAGCAACAACACCAAAAACGTGATACAAGTAAAAGTGAAAAGTATAGACAGGGAAATACAAGCCCTAATTAAGGACATTCAGAGAGAGAAGAGGAAGATGTGATAAAAACAATAAAAAATAACCCAAAATACTTATATAGCTTCGTGAAAAGAAAAACAAAAAACCGCGGACCACTATCGCATCCGAAAGGAAAAAAAATAATGAGCTAACCGATGATCTAAAAGAAATATCTAAAATATTGAAGGCTCAATATGAACCAGCTTTCAGTACCCGAAATAGAGACAAAGCAGTACCTGACAGAAATACCTTTTTTGAAGAGGAATTAAATGGAGAATGTATAGCTGATTTTGAATTTACCGTAGAAGATATAGCGAAAGCTATAGGAGAAATGAAATCACATTCAGCTGCAGGTTCGGACAAATAGAATGCCTTGTTGATTAAAAACTAAGAATGAAATAGCTACACATCTTTATTGGATATAGAGAAGATCCCTGGACACGAGAAAAATACCGAACATACTAAAAAAGAGCGAACATTGTTCCTATATATGAAGGGGGGATAGGTCTCGAACAAAAAACTATAGACCGGTGTCACTGACATCACATCTCACCAAAGTATTTGAAAGAATAGTCAAAAAGAAAATATATGACGTTTTGGAGACACAGGAAAGATTCAATGAGAACAAACATGGATTTCAATCAGGAAGATCGTGCCTATCAGAACTAATAGAGCACTATAACTCTATCATAGACGCCCTTGAGAGTAATGATAATTACGATGTAATATATACGGCTTTTGCTAAAGCATTCAGTAAGTGTGATCATGACATAACAGCTGGGCAAATGGATTTACAACTTCCTCAGGAAACAACAGCAAGCCGTAAAAATCCAAGGTATGTCATCATCAGAATCGGAAGTACGGGGCTCATTTCCACAAAGACCACTCTTATTCATTATCATGCTGACAGATATACACAATGAAGTAGACGACAACAGTATAGTAACATCCTTTTCTAACGACACAAAGATCAGCAGAAAACTCGGCAGTGTTGAGGAAGTGGAAGCCCTACAGAGGGAGACAAACAATATACAAATGGTCAGAAGACAATAACATGAATTTTAACACCTAGAAATTTCAGCTCTTGAGATATGGAAGAGATCAAGAACTTAGACAGCATAGTATGCCACAAATAGACAGGAAATTCAGAGAAGCACCAAAGCAAAAAAGTTAGGGGTAATATGACCGAGGAGGGACAAGTTTGACCTTCGTGAAATGAAGAATCATCGCACGGAACATTTGAAAGGTTGATTCAAAATTTGAAACACAGAATCAGATAGTGATAACCAATGCAAAAAGAGTTACGGGACAGCTATTGAGAACCCTCAAATGAAGGGACGAGAAAGTAATGAGTTCCCTGCTAAAAGCACTGACCATACCAAAACTTAAATACTGCTCAGTTTTGACGTTCACATGAAAAAAAAATTAATAAACTAGAAGTCCAGAGGAATTTCACAGCCAAGATAATGAATGCAAAGAACTCAACTATTGGAAAAGACTAAGTAAATTAAATCTGTATTCTCTGAAACGAAGAAGAGAGAGATACACACTAATTTACATATGGAAAATGATAAAAAAACTGGTACCTAACCTCAAACTAAACCCAATGGAAAATAGGAAAGGTAGAATGTGTAGCGTTTCCAAACTAAAGACCCGACAAGGGAGACCCTCAATACTGAGTCACAGAGGTCAAAGGTGAAATCTTCAAAGAACTAGATGTTTAGCTCAGGACAGTACCAGATGAGCCGGATGTGCCTTGCTATGTGCGATAGAGATCGCAAGAAAGCAACTCATTCCTCCATCAGGCCAGGTCTAGACTTGGGGTCACCAGCTTGACCTTCTTGTGAAGAGAGACGCAAGAAACTTTCACCAAGTTTACCAGGTATATGCATATACAGGGTGTCCATAAAGTCACGCATCATAGGAACATAAGCAATGTCTATTTATTTATGTCTCCATCAGGCCAAATATGTTGAGGAACACTCAAAGAAACCTGCTTTTTCGTTCACAAACATGTTTTGAGATTGGTGGGAATCATTTTGAACAAATAAATAAAACAAAATAAATAAATAAACAAAATAAATGTATTTTCCTATGATGCGTGACTTTATGGACACCCTGTATATATATCGAACGCTGCAGGTCAATCTTGAACCGTGATTCGAAGACAACTAAACAAAAGTGTGTGTGTGTGTGTATATATGTTACACACAGACCGTGCATGGAACAAGGAACTCTTCTGGGAAAATTAAATCCACTATAGTTCGAATAAGCAATGGTAAATGACAAATACTCTAGTTTTTCTTTTTCATGATGTTAGCCTGACGTGGACAATGGGTCACTCGCAAAGAGGCCCCAAAATATAGCTTCTCTCACCAGCTATCTACCAAGCAGATAGGATCCAGCTTTGGGACAGGATCTAGGTTTTACAGCTACACCGAACCTACTATATTCAGGACCTCAATATACGCAAGAAACTCGTTGCATTCACGTCGGATTGAATACATCAAAGAAAAAGGGGTAACTATTGTATTTTCAACCAAAAACCAAAACTTAAACCTCAACTGGCAGAATTGAGCGTCCACTTTTTAAAGCACTTAACATGTCCGTTTCTTAACCACGTCGGGCTAGCATCCTGAAAAAGAAAAACTATAGTATTTGTTATTTACCATTACTTATTCGAACTATAGTGGATTTAATTTTCGCAGAAGAGTTCCTTGTTCCATGCACGGTCTGTGTGTAACATAAAAGATCTCAGGGGATCATTCTGAGTTCAATCTCACACACACACACATATATATATTTATTTATTACACACACACACACACACACACACACACACACACAGTATATTACACCTTCAAAGGAATTAATTTCCTTTCATTAGAGTATGAGATAGAATTTTTAAAAGCCAATTTTAGAAAAGTTGCATTAATGATATATATGTCGCTTTTAAAATATTTTGGTGGTTGTATATTTCGTCTCAAATATATACAGTATATATATATATATATATATATATATATTTTTTTTTTTTGAGAGGAGGGGGCGAAAAGCTTGACTTTCGTGAAATGAGGAATCATCGCACGAAACATTTGAAAGGGTGAAAGGTATATTATATATATCCGCCACTGGATGCTGTATAGCTGACATGAAGATAGAACAGCTATGCCGATGGTATGATATTAATAAGTCCTTCAATTAAAGGCCAAGATCACCTTTCATAAAAATTTGTGAATTATTTTCGAAGAAATCATGATGTTAATTTCAATGTTATTTAAACAAAGGTCATATAGTTCCATCTCAAAAGCTGAAATCACTCCATTATTATTATTTTCAAAATGAAAGGTGAACCAAGAGAGCAAATACAAAAATTTAAGTATCTGCGTCAAATTATCATCAGCTCCTTGAGTGATAAATTGGAGCGAACCGAATGTCAATTAAGTGAAGCGAGTGGAAAAATTGAAAATTGTGCTCTGAAAATATTGTTACTGGACCTCCTTTTCCTTTTGTCCTTATGGGTTCAAAAAGCAATGTGGTGTTCACAGAACAATTTATCCAATCGGCTCATTAAAGGTCCATTAAAAGAAAACATTCAAATAAGCCAAATATATTTACAAAAAACTATAATCTAAACTTAAATTTGTCTGCATTAAATCTGTGGTCACTTCAGGGTACAGGGCACAGTAGTGTCTGAACATTGCCTATAGTGCAAGTATTGTAGCCTCCATACGAGGTAAGATCTAGGTGAAATTTATTACAAGAACTTGAAATATCGAATTGTACATGTATTTTTGGAGTATTTTTTCTATTATTGTTCAAATAAGCTTCAAATCTGGAATGTGGAACTGCGCTTAGGTTCGACTGGGAAACTGAATTCCTGGTAAATGGAACGGCTGTCTACCGAAGCTGAACGTGACAGTTAGAACGTTTTGTGGCTCCAGTTCCGAGGTTAAGCGTTATCAATTTGGAAGTCAAGGCAAGATTGGGAACAAAACCTATCCTTGCCTGTCCATCTAAATCACTTGCAACAGCGGAAGTTAAGATTAACAGTTTTGAAACACCACTGCGACTGAGACTAACGGAGTGAAGTGTTAGTTTACTTTAAGTAGGGACAGGACCTACGCCTTGTACATATCTTAAGTGCGTAGTCTCGGTGCAACTCAAACTTTTAAATACTGTATCCAACTTTCTCGAAATTTCTGTAACTTGAGTCTCTCGCTTCCAACCTTTATTGTTCAGATCACAAGCACGAATCATCCCCAAATTTCCATTACCATCTTTCACCTCGCTCACTTTCAAATCATTCACACCAAGCTCTAGTCTCACACTCCACCTATCGCTCACATTCAACTTTCACAATGACCCTACCATATCAAACTCTCACTCTTACAATATCGTAGTTTGTGATGTATCTTCAACTGAAAATTTCTACATTACATTTTTAAAATCTTGAATATTTTTACACAAAATTAAATTTTAATATCTGCGCTTCCTCAACTTGAAACTGCTTCACGTTCAACTCAAAGGCTGTCCAAGGAAGATGTCTCTCTCTCTCTCTCTCTCTCTCTCTCTCTTATATATATATATATATATATATATATATATATATATATATATATATATATAATGCAAATCCGCAAGAAAAAGAAAAAATGATTCCAAGGCCTTTCGAGTATTCAACAATACACCTCGTGTTGTTGAATACACGAAAGGCATTGAAATAATTTTTTCTTTTTTTCTTGTGGGTTTGCAGCATTCATTCCTTTCACGTGTTTAAGTGTGAAATTCATCCCACACATATATAATATATATATATATATATATATATATATATATATATATATATATATATATATATATATACACTTCAATTTTAGTGATATGTATTTAAACTACAGTAGAACACATGGGAACATATGTCGGAGCTATTGAAGAATAGGGACCCCAGCCTTCTTTAGTTAGGCTTATAAGGCTAACTAACGAAAATATCACGACCTAACCTAACCAATCGTTAGGATAAACTGTACGCCCTTGACGAGTGGTTAGGTTAGGTCATGATATTTTCGTTAGTTAGCTTATAAAGCTAACTAAAGAAGGCTGGGGTCCCTATTCTTCAATAGCTCCCATATGTCTTACCTAATCATTACCAGTATTAGCAATTTCATTATAAAAAAAACACTTGAAATTTAAAAACTCGATTATTACATTATTATGTCATAATATTTCGCGGTACTTATAGGTTATCTCTCCCCCCACCAATTTTGACAGAATATTTTCGTTAAAACTAACGAAAATATCACAACTTAACCTAACCTAACCAATTATCAAGGGCGTACAGTTGATCTATTAGTAAATAGTAAATACTATTCCAGAAACAAACAATGTTATAATTAATAATAGATTAACTGTACGCCCTTGATAATTGGTTAGGTTAAGTCGTGATATTTTCGTTAGTTTTAACGAAAATATTCTGTCAAAATTGGTTGGGGGGGAGATAACCTACACGTACCTATTTCGCATGTAACAAATTTCTTACGTTAAACTGTAGGTCTAGGATGGAATGAAAAGCTTGACCTTCGTCAGAATGAGCAATTCGGGCGGAAGCTAACCAAAGGTTATATAGGGTGGTCTAAAATTACCTAGTAAATTTTTATATAAAGGCAATATAAAAGTTTACTAGGTAATTTTAGAACACTTTGTGTCAATTGTGTGTGTGTATACTGTATATGTATATATATATATATTACAAACGGTTTATTCAAGCTCTAAGGCAAATTTAATAAAATTAAGTCCGTTTTATATTAAAAATATTCAACGTCACATTATTTTAATATAGTTTGCCACATTAAATACAATATTTCAAGTGGAGTGTTAAATATATATTGTTGGCAGGAAGCACTATTTTCAAATAATGTCTTCCTTCTGAACTAAATGGTGGAATTTTAAAAGAAAAATCGACAGTTTTCTCTCAAGCTCCACATCTATTCGGAGCTGAATTTATGCAAATAACATTACGCTGTTCCGTGTGACAAAATGACACTATTTGCTGATCTCGGCGATCTTCTCGCTATTTCGGATCTTAGCTGCCGAGGAAGAGCTTTATGCATTTGCTTCGTAACCGCTCTAGTTAGATTCTCATTATTTGTCTGACGAAAGTTTGCGGCATGTTGCGGGCTGTCACATGACATCTGTGCAATCAAGCCACCATGGTTGGGAAATGTAAATGTTAAAATATCATAAGAACCATTTTAGAACCATTTTAAGAACCACCTTACACGACCCTAAACTCTTTTGACGCAAGACATATATATATATATATATATATATATATGAAAAATTATTTCACGAAAGTGAAATATATATATATATATGATACACACACACCGTGTGCATTCCATGCACGGTCTGTGTGTATCATGTAAAAACCTCAGGGGGCCATTCTGAGTTCAATCCCAGAGATATATATATATATATATATATATATATATATATATATATATATAGTATATATTATAGCTCAAAAGTTTGGAAGCGCTTGTAGGTTTGTCGTTCATGCTTCACACTTCCTGATAAGGCGTCATATTCTGTATGAAATCAAATTATGGATCCGTATTATGTCTAGAACACTTATTTTAATATAATGAGATTCATTTTAGCTTTTCCTTCACCTAAATATAAAAATGACATTGAGGAGAGATTTAAATTGCCTTAAAATGGACATGATGTAGACGAGTTCTTTTGGATGGTGCCTCAGTTCCCAAAGTCGCCGAGATTATTCATGTTTCAAGAGGACTACAGCCTCCAAGGTCATGATATCATAAACTTCAATAAAAAGTACTAACAAGCATAATAGCGACCACACAACAACATTGACGAAATTAATTGTAAATCGTGAACGGAAGATAACTGCATCAAAATCTGTCCAGAGCTTAATTAACATTAGTTTGCAACGACGATCATGCAATGTCGCAGTTAAAATAACAAAAAGAGAACTAAACAAATAAGATTTGGTGCTATATGCTTCCGGTCAAAATTCACAATTCGTGACAATGTTGTTTTGTCACGTTGTTTCAGTGTTAATTTCCGCTCACTGTTATGTTTATTTCATGCAATTTATTTTTGTCACTGCCCTTCTTGGTGCGTTCCCTTACACTCAATTCTTCGTAAAATATGAACAATCTCGGCGACTGGGGCACCAGCCAAATCGGGCCCCTCTAATATCGTGATCCAATTTAGCGTCATTTACACCTTTTCTAAGGGCTACTTTTACATTTAATTTGAAAGAAAAGCAAAAAATAACCTCATCATATTAAAATATTAAGTGTTTTAGATATAATACGGACCTCTAAGTGTGAAACATGAACAAGAAACCTACTGGTACTTCTAAACGTTTGAGCGGCATTATATATGTAATTTAGTGGTGGACCGGATATCCGCATCATTTTTAACATCCGCATGCGCACTTCCGACTGCGGATGTTATGCGGATATTACCTCAAATAAATTATGCAATTTACCATTCAATTAGCTTATAAAGTAGCTTATAAGGCCCAGTCATGCACATTTCATGTAAAGTATTAATTATTTATTAATGAACAAACAAATATATAAACCTCAAAATATAAATACCGGTAACACAAAAAATTGAATGAAACTTGTTTCATTGAATTTTCTGTAGCTGAAACTCTTGAGAAAGTTATTATTTTTATCATAATGAAAACATTAATATTAATTTTAATCTTATGCATTGCCTTCCATAATAGTAATATCAGGAAATTTGAAAAATTATGTCATATTCATAATTCTATATTATATTGATAGATTAAACTAAATACCTGCATCCGCATCCGCCGATATTGAAATTAAAGATCCGCGTCCGCAGATGTTGAAAAACTGACATCCGGTCAACCACTAAATATATATATATATATATATATATATATATATATATATAATATTAGCTGAACTAGCAGTTTCTTTACCTTCAAACATTCAGCAACACACTTTGAGTCCTTCGTCGGTGACATATACAAACAAGCACTTATTCGCGCGCTTTTCTTCTTTGCAAGCACTTCCTTTATGGGCATGCGGCAACCAGAGGCAGGCGACTTTAAACGTCACAATCTTCGCCTCCTTAAAAAAGATCATCAGTCGCAAGCAAGCCACAAACATGTGGCGACCATTTTTACTGTCCTACGTACGGCATATTTTGCTATTCCTATTTTACTCTTAACTGTAAACTCTCAAATTTAATGACGCAATCTATTTTTGTTAATCATTTAATCTACAATTGCAATCCGTGTAATTCAACTAAAAGGCTCTACGCAATATAATCAATCATTCAGTTTAAATCTCGTTTATTTTGTGTATATTTGCTCAGTTGTAATCATTATTTGTGACTGTCATTTATCGTTTCGTTTTAATTAAAGGAATTTAATCAGTTAAAGAAATTCAGTATTCTGACTGAAAGATCCTATAGTGACCTCAAGCCTCACACAATCATTAATTACTTTAATTAATCAATTAATCTAATTACATTATTATAGGGTGTTATTGTCAACAAACCAAAACACATCTATATATATATATATATATATATATTTGGTGGGAAAGTGACATTTTTGTTTACTGAGTGTAATAAATATTTTGAAGATATGAAGATATTCTTCGTCAGCGCTTATCTATATGTAATATTATAAATATAAACTTATGGAATGATTACAAATCAGCCTAAATTAGGTAAATTTTTTACAGTTTCAGAGATACGGTTGATATAATGAATAAATGCATGGGTCAATTTTCAGCAATAAAATATATATATAAGCTCACTGGTAGCGATACCCAGAGAGCCAAAATTACGCCAGTTTTGATGGAATGGATGTTTAATTTCATTTACCAGTGAGACATTCCAGACAAATGCTTCAAAAGTTTTTAAAAATTTTGAAGGTGACAGCAAGAATTCTGTAATAATATAACTTTATGTCTAAAGTTTTACTACGCTGTTATTTGGATATTTATCGACAAATACTTGAAATTTTTGCCAGTTTTCCCTGATGTAACTCATGCGCAGTTAATGCATGTATAATAAGTTACATAAGCTTCTTTTTGTACTGCTGGTTTGTGTTATCATGTATGCATTAATTGCATTAAGAAAGTTAAGTGTGTATAATTTTTTTGGGATCACCTGAAGATCAGGGCCCCCAGCCTTCTTTAGTTAACCTTGTAAGTGTAACTAACGAAAATATCGCGACTTTCGATATGAAATGTTATAACCTTTTTTAATTAAGTCTGCGCATATTTGTTGCCTCGGGTGAGCCATTCGAGCTTTTCTTCATCCGAGATATCCGTACTGTACAGTATTATGAGCAGGTTATATACTTTCCCTTCAGGCGAAATATGGTATTGTTATGGATTCAGAATTGTTTTATTCAACTTGGAAGCTTAAAAAAACAGAAAAATAAAATTAATAACTAAAACAGCAATTGGATAAAACTGTATAATACGGAGCTCCAATAAACCTTAGCCCCCCCCGCCCAGCCCATGGCCTAAACCATTAGAGGTACAGTAAAACTAAACATACCTTACAAAAGAGAATTTAATCCTGCATTTAATGAGAAACAATTAAAACTTGGTGTTCCCGCCATTGGCTTCCAAGACAGCCTGAATTCGCTTTGGGTAGCTTGCCAAAAGTGACGTGAATAGATCTTGATCGTTCCGCAAATTTGCTAAAACAGTTTCAATGTGTTGCGTCATTGTATCCTTCGAAAATCGATTTGCTGCAGGTTCTTGAAACAAGAGACATTCAACCTTGTCCTTTATAACTGATCCAATGTGTTCACAGATGTTCAGGTCAGGAGAATTTCCTGTCCATTCTTCATTTCCAAAGAAATCGATCTTATGGTTCCGCAACAACTGTTGAGTGGCTAATGCCTTAAAGCAGGGGGCCTTATCGTGCAGAAGTGTGACCTGATCGACATCCACAGCATTGTTTGGATTTCTTAGAAAAGGAATGACATGCTGGGATAGAATAATATCACGAAAATACTGTCCATCCCAACTCTGACCATTTGGCTTCAGCACCCACATGAGCTTCTTTGCAGTGAACAAAACAAACACACCAACACAGTCTGGACTTTTTAATAATTCGCGATAATGTTCATTCTCATCGATTTCATCTGGTGTTGTGGCCCACACTCGATCATTTTGGTAGTTAGGCCGATGTGTTACGTAAACCAAAAAATTCATCGGAGACAGCTAAATGCATGAAATCATCCACATCCCAATCTTCAAGATAATGAGCAAACCACATTCTGTCATCGATGTTAAGTTGAGTTTTTTCTTGGCTTTGGAAGTTCATGCCAAGGCTTTAAACCTTGCCTATGACGGTACAGTCGAATGAGCTCACACTAACGATCTTTCCTCTCAACACTTCGATCTCGCTAGAAAGTTTAGCACAGCTGTTTTTCCGCTTACGCGTACCGCTTTCAATGATGTCCTTTGTTTCCTGAGACTCACTCAGCAGAGCTGGGCACTTGCGGTTTTTTTTGCGGTACTGCGGTACTGCGGTACTACCGTGTTGGTCGGTACCGCGGAAAGTACCGCGGGAAATTTGAATGCGGTAGCGGTACTGCTGTACTTTCAGCGATCCTTTGCGGTACTGCGTTATGCGGTACCGGTTTGGTAGTGCGGTAGTAGTACCGCAGTACCGCAGTACCGCAAAAAAACGCGCAAAAAAACGCAAGTGCCCAGCTCTGCCTGAGAGAGTGGCAAATTTGGGCGCCCAGATTTGGTTCTATCCATTTCGCATTCATCCAAAGTTTTATTCCAATTTCTTGTGACAAAGTCCTCACTTCTTCGCAACTTTTTGGCAACCCATGAACGTGTTATAAAGGTGGCTCCAGCATCACGAGCTTCCCGAAATGTTATTGCTCGTATGCGATCTATCACACGTTGCCTCTCCGAATCACCAATTAATTGAGAAGCCATTATATTATCACTTTATCAGTTAGAGTAATTTTAATACCTGCAATAAATAAAGAATTTTATATAATTTTTATAATCACTAAAAACTATTTCGATATAAGTAAACATGTAAGCTGCAAATGGGGGGGGGGCTAAGGTTTTTTGGAACCCCTTATATCACGAGCAGCGTCTGTACGAGGAAACCCAATTCTTAATGGAGAAATTATAGGAATTATTTGGCTTAACTGTGTTACTACTTATTTAGCACCCAAAACAAAAGTTTTCTTGAAATCAATAAGTTCTAAACAGAGAGTAATATTACTGTTCAATAAAATAATAGCTTGTCCGTATAATAAAAAATTGGGATCACTTTAACATATTGCTTCCCAGGAACCTCTCTTTAACATATTGCTTCCCACTGTTAATCACTTTAACATATTGCTTCCCACTGTTAATCACTTTAACATATTGCTTCCCAATATTTAGGATAAGGAGTACGATAAAAAATGTTCGCTTTAATAAAGTATAGGCTGACCATATTTCCTTGAGACAAAAACGGGACATTGGGATGGCAAAAAAGGGACGGGGTTATGTAATATTCTGTATTCATGAAAAAGTAAGTACATAAACCGGGACAAAATTGACATTTTTATTAAAACGACGGGACGGCCAGGAAATATAAAACAAACGATACTGTCCCGTTCAAAACGGTACGTATGGTCAGCCTAATAAAGTAAAGGCATAAAAAGTAAATCATAACATGTTCAAATATTAGATTGAAAGTAAATTTATTAGAATTGTTGCGCTATATGGTCACACAAAGTAAAAAATGGATCACAAGTACGAGTTGAGTAGCTCCTTTTTGCATCCTTTCATTTTCTTTATATATTTAATGTAGGTTAACTGAATGCCCGGTTAGGTCAACTGTACGCCCTTGACGATTGGTAAGGTTAAGTTGGATATTTTCGTTAAAACTAACGAAAATATCACGACTTAACCTAACCAATCATCAAGGGCGTACAGTTGACCTAACCGGGCATTCAGTTAACCTACATTAAATATATAAAGAATGCCCGGTTAGGGCATTTATAGCTTTGTTTACGGTGGGTAGGTTATCTCCTAGATTACCAACCTCTTTCTAACCAACCAACCTTTCTCTTTTTAACATATTGCTTCCCAGTGTTAATCACTTTAACAAATTGCTTCCCAGGAGGGATCACTTTAACAAATTGCTTCCCAGGAGGGATCACTTTAACAAATTGCTTCCCAGGAGGGATCACTTTAACAAATTGCTTCCCGAATGCTTTGGGAAGCAATATGTTAAAGTGATCCAAAAATTGTAGTAATTATTATTAAACGAATAATTGTTTTGAAGTATTGAAAATTTCTTTATAATAATGACCGAGTAACTGAATGTAAGAAAAGCTTCAGACGTGTAATTTGAAAGTAATTCTTCGTTGATTAGAATAGATTAGGGTAATATGGTAGGTTAAATTACATTAGGTTAAATTACTCTCAGTTAGATGATTGTTAGGTTAGTATAAAGTAAGTTAAATTGTATGAGAAAATAGAGTATTATTCACTTTCTGGTAGAACCGAATTCTTTTGTATTTTTCCTTGAGTGACGGGTGTGTTCTGGGATGAAAGATACTCAATGTGATTTTCCTTATACGGTGAAGAGTTGGTAATATATATATATATATATATATATATGATGAATAAAACCACGAAGGAAAGGAAACACAAAAAGGTGCTCAAGCGCTTTCGTCTAATGACATCCTCAGGATGTTCCTGAGGATGTCATTAGACGAAAGCGCTTGAGCACCTTTTTGTGTTTCCTTTCCTTCGTGGTTTTATTCATCATAAATATTTTTCACGTGTTACTTTCGTGAAATAATTTTCATATATATATATATATATATATATATATATATATATAAGCAAACAACCACAAGGAAAAGGAAACACAAGTCCGAGCGCTTTCGTGATATATTCACAATGTGAATATATCACGAAAGCGCTCGGACTTTGTGTTTCCTTTTCCTTGTGGTTGTTTGCTTATTAATAAGGTCACGTGTTATTTTGTGATTCTAGTGCATATATATATATATATATATATAATGCAGGACATTGTTCCAATAATTAAAAAAACTCAACGCCGTTCAAAGTTGATTTTAAAATGGTGCTTTATTCTCTTGAATTTTTTCATTTAGTTATAATGGCTCTATTGCGTAGATATGTTATAATAACATACTTATACAAAATCATCAGCGGACGAGCTGCTCTTTCAAACCAAAACCAACAAATTATTATGTTAATATGCGAAAACTGTTCAAATTGTAAACTCATTTGAAAACTTTTAAAAGAAACTGAGAATTATTATATAAAATATAATAACAACCGAATTACATTACATTAGCATATTAAATTTTTAATTGGTTACGTTTGCACTGTATAATTTTCCTAACAGAAGGGTAACTAAATTATTTTTATATTTATACAAAAAAACTAGGTATTAAAAGTGAATAATAATTTACTAGATTTGATGGAGAAATTTTTTCAAATATCATCTGAATAAGCTGTCTTCGTAGATACAACTTACGAAGGATCTTGAGAATGCGTTTTAGGTGGTTTGCTTCTTCACACTTATTAAAAAACTCTTTAAACAACTCTTAATGTTTTTCATTAATATATATGTATGAATGTGTTTCGTAATTTTTTTTACAGTGTAGAGTAATTTTGAAACTAAATATAATGTAAACAAGACCAGGGTGCATGCGCAAACAAAGCAAATTTTATAAAGCTTTCCAAAATATTTTAGGATCTTTTCGGTTTGGCGGACTGCTACAGATTTTTACAAAAATTAGCAAATCAGTTATTTACAAATTTTATCCTAAGGAAATATAAGTTAGGTTAGGTTAGGTTAGGTTTAGTTAAGTTACGTTAGGAATTAGACATTTCCTTAGGATAAAATATGTAAATAATTGATTTGCTAATTTTCGTAAAAATCTGTAGCAGGCCGCAAATAAAAACCGAAAAGATTCATATTTTAATTCAGGCAAAAATGCAGTTCAGATTCTTCATTTGCGAAAAGAGAAAAACTGATAATAGATAAAATAATAGCATTTACAGGGTGTTAAAAATGGAATAATGAAAGCTTGTTTAAAAATTGCCTGGCTCCAAATTAACTTCCTTTTCAAACTCCATATGGTAGACTAGATACAATAATTGAATTTTCTCCAAGCACGTGTATTAACACTGGTCAAATTTAACTGTTCAAACAATTTAAATTATTTTTAGGCATTATTCAGTAAATACCCCTTTTCTATCACAAACATAAATTCAGGTTTCGGCACAAATGGAGAGGAAATTCGAAATACTCAACAGCCAAGGATTTGAATGATTATGATAGATGATATGAACCTCGAGACACGTAATAAGATAAAAGCAGAGATGGTACTTGTAGGTCCCCCCACCACCACCAGTTTTGACAGAATATTTTCGTTAAAACTAACGAAAATAGCACGACTTAACCTAACCAATTATCAAGGGCGTACAGTTGATCTATTAGTAAATAAATACTATTCCATAAACAAACAATGTTATAATTAATAATATAATAGATCAACTGTACGCACTTGATAATTGGTTAGTTAAATCGTGATATTTTCGTTAGTTTTTAACAAAAATATTCTGTCAAAATTAGTGGGGGGGGGGGGAGATAACCTACAAGTACCACAAAGATAACAAAAGATTTTAATAACTTTTAAAGAAAGGGCAAAAAATATTAATTTGTTAAAAACCGTAATAACTAAACTGGAATACTACTCACTTTCAATATTTCAATATAAAAAAGAAGAAATTAGTCAGTAGAAACAGGAACTTTACATCGAAAATATATGAATTAGAAGACTTAAACTGAAATTGGAGAGGTTACTTGAACTAAACTTCTCCCAGGAGAGAGAGAGAGAGAGAGAGAGAACATCATCTACACATGGAAAATATTTGAAAAGATAACCCTAATAATATTCATGGAAGGAAGGGAAAGCAGAATGTGCAGCATTCAGAAGTAAAAAACAGACAAAGAACAATTTCAATCGTGAGTGAGAACAGCCTTGCAAATTGTAAACGACGAAATTATTAATCAATAGCTAAAAGAGATAATCAATATGACGGCTGTTAAAATGGACATCTTCAAAAGGGAATTAGACATCTGGCTCAGGACAATTCCAGTTGAGCCGGGTGCTTCTGTTTGTTATATTTATAAAATGATGGGGTTGTTTAACCCTTCGCAACATCTAAGATCATAACTGAGGGGACTTACGGCTTTACGTGTGTAATAATTGATTTATGTGAATTTAAATAATTAAAACAAAAATTATTCGAAATGTGTAAGCTGAGTTAATGTAAAATATAGTGATTTAAATAAATTAAATAAATGTTCACAATTAAAGATCGAAGTATGAAATACTAGTTGGCATATGGAGAGAGATATGAAATATGGTGAAAGGCTGAGCATAT